>LPNX010554308.1:217446-253735 GCA_001517045.1 Pseudotsuga menziesii
ATATATACATATATACATATATGTATATATGTATATATGTATATATGTATGTATATGTATATATATGTATATATATGTATATATACATATATACATATATATACATATATGTATGTATGTATATATATGTATGTATATATATGTATATACATATATATACATATATATACATGTGTGTGTGTGTGTGTGTGTGTGTGTGTGTGTGTGTGATTCAATGATGGCTAGAGCCTTCTCCAAGAAGACAAAGGCTTCCTCTAGGTTCTCTCATATTCACCCATCCCCATGCAAGATGATGAGCCTGAAACCCACAAAAACAATTAAGAATTTGCATAGCTAATATCCAAATAGAAAAATGATGGCTCCATCATAGTTTTGACACCACCCAAGAATCTAAATGATTTCCCTCAACCTCCCATCCAAAACCATGATGGCGCCTTCACATCTTTGCCTCTTCCTGTAGACTCCATTATTACTCCCCTCTCTTTTCTTCTCTATCTCCACTCATCTCATAATCAACCCTAACTCACCTCCCTGATTTCCCTTTTGACTCAACTATGTATCCTCCTACACTACAGAATATCATCCCCCCTTTGGGTTAAACCTTCAATCTTACAAAGGATTACTCAAAAAACATATCTAGGTTCGTTGTAGGAAACAATCAACTCATTGCATTTCCAATCTATCATAGGAGATGAATTTCATGGCCATCCCATAGATCTTCAAAGAAGAGGTAATATACTACATTGAATTTCCCCTATATGGTCAATTTCATGCAAGAAGATAGAAGCAGGCTGATTTGAAAAACTGGGTTGAATGAACTTGGGCACACATTCTTGGGTACACTCCAATAGTATATGTTGGTGCCAAGGAATATGTAACTTTTGTTTTTAAATCTGTTGACCGCTTAAAATCACCCTAGAAGGTCCATGGTTTTGGGGAAATGTGGTTCTAAACTTATTCTGATGGCATGTTGGTTTTGATCCCATCCAAGTACATCCATACCCTTTCCCTATGGGTTAAATTTCTATGTCTCCTAATATAATATTAGGATTCTTGTATATTCAAATCTATAGGCGACTCTTAGGACAACTTTGTCAACTAATAATGTGTTGATCCCCTTCTATGATGAAGGGAAATCAAAGGAAATATCTAAGTAACATCTAGTAAAACCAACTTGGAAAGATAAAGTATCTTCTTAATGTCCATTAAGACCAACTTGATTTGTGGTGTGTTCAACCCTTTGATGACAAAGTGAAACAAAAAGATAAAGTAACCATTAACATCCACTTAGACCAACTCAGAAGGACAAAGAACTCTATTAACATCCACTATGACCAATTTGGTTTGTTGAACATGTTTTAAGGCCCTTTGATGATGAAAGGAAACCAAATGCTAAAGTATCCTATTAACATCCACTAACACCAATTTGGAAGATTAGACTATCCTATTAATGTCCACTAAGATCCATTTGATTGGTTGGATATGTGTTTAACCTCTTTGACAAAGAAAAAAATAATAATAAACTATCTTATTAACATCCATTAAGACATAATTTCTATCTCTTATATATGTTTAGGAAGTGAATTAATAAATGGACAAACTCAACCTTTTTTATAACTAAATTTTTATTTTTATTTTACATAGACATGCATGCATACATACATACATACACACATATGTATGTGTGTATGTATGTATGTATGTATGTATTTTTTTCCACGTGGTTCACAACCTCGAGAATATTAGTCAAGTCTCACTACATCCACAGTAATAATTCTAGGGGGCCACCCGAAGGGGCCTTGCCATATCAGCTCCAATTTTGGGAGCCTAACCCCAAAGGACCCAGAGAGTTGGATTCATGAGAATTGAACCTCTAACCTCAATATCAAATAGTCTCTGGAATCAGACTCCAACCAAATAAGCTACCCCTTAAGAATATTCATATATGTATATGTATGTACACACACACACACACACACACACACACACACACACACACACACACACACACACACACACACACACACATATNTAGATCCCACTCCAAGAAAATGAAGGCTTCCCCTAGGTTATCCTCTATTCACCCATCCCCCATGCAAGATGATGGGCTTGAAACCCACAAAAACAATCAAGAATCTGCATAGCTAATATCCAAATTGAAAAATAATGGATCCATCATAGTTTGGACACCACCCAAGAATATTCATGTTTTCCCTCAACCTCCCCTCCAAAACCATGATGTCTCCTTCACATATTTGCCTCTCCCTGAACACTCCATTATTCCTCCCCTCTCTTTTCTTCTAGATCCCCATGTATCTCATAATAAACCCTAATTCACCTCCCTGATTCCCCTTTCCACTTGACTCCATATCCTCCTACACTACAGAATGCCATCACCCCTTCGAGTGAAACCTTCAATCTTCCAAAGGATGACTCAAAAAAATAAAGCAAGTTTGTTGCAAGAAACGATGACCTCATTATATTTTGAAGCTATCATAGTAGATGATTTTAATGTTCAGCCCATAGATCTTCAAAGAAAAGTTAATATACTACATTGAATTTCCCCGATATGGTCAGTTTCATGAAAGAAGATAGAAGGACGTTGTTTTGAAAGCTGGGTTGAACAAACTTGGGCACACATTCTTGGGTACACTCCAATAGAATATGTTGTTTCTAAGGAATACATAAATTTTTTCTTTAAATCCGTTGAAACCGTTTAAAAATTGTCTTGGTAGGTCTATGGTTTTGGGGAAATGTGGTTCTAACCCTATTCCGATGGCATGTTGGTTTTGATCCCATTCGAGTGCATCCATACCCTTTCCCTATGGGTTAAATTTCCATGTCTCCTAATAGAATATTAGGACTCCTATATCTTCAAATATATAGTGAATCTCTTGGTGCTTTTATGAAGATTGCTTCAAAGACAACAACAACAAAAAGACCCAAACCTTTGTGGTCACAATATGCATGGAAACGGACATAACATAAGGCCTTTCAAATGCTATCATAATCAAATTTGGTTATGGATTATAAGAATGTCCCATTTCATTGCACTCATTATCAATCCCATGGCCATTTGAAGATTAATTTCTTACTACTAAGATCAATATATGATATTGATGGTACACACTTGGTAATGAGCCCCTCATATTATGGCGAGGAATCCCTATCCTCTATGCAAAATAAGCAGCACAAAGAAATCAAGAAAATTGATACATGAGAAGAACTATAAGAATCTTCTCATTTTTAATGAAGAATTATCTAGAGACAAAAGACATCTACAAGAAAAAATAATGAGTTGGAATCAATAATTATGGGCTCCCGTGGCAAGAAATATGCTCCAACAAACACTATTAGAAGGAAAGAAAAAAGAAAATATGTTGGATTCCTCTAAGTATCACCCACCAATGTACAGGAACCACTTATTAATCTTGATGATTCCAAGGATATCTCCTCCCCCCTCCCCCCTCCACCAAATACACCTCATACAATTCTCACACAAACCATTTTTCATTAAGGCGCTATTTTACATGGTATCAGACAAAAGAGGCAAGAAATCAATATAAAGGGATGGATTTGACTCAACAGATGGAGGCTCCCTCTAATAGAGGAAGGAAATCATGTCTGGATCACACTAAATCCAATATTGAAAAGGAGATTTGTGATGCTAGACAGTCTATTATTCAAAGGGCTCTTAGTATGGAAACCCTCCCCTGTGATAACAAATGAATGTGTTAGCTCATGAGAGGTATTGGAACGACCTCAAAAAACATTCCCTCAAAAAATTGGTACAAAAACATAGACCCTCTACTCTTTTTATTCAATAAACAATGCATATTTGATCCACAATAACAACAAGCAAGATCTTGAATAAATGGTTTCTAGACTAGACTTTATCATTATTGATGCTCTGGGTAACTCTGGTGCATTGGCCCTCAGCTGGGATGGCTCACTTGTTCTCCAGTCCTTGGTAAGCAACCCTAACTATATTTATGCTGTGTATTTCTCTAAGTCCCTCAACTTCTCCCTGGATCTCCTTAATTTATATTTTCCCTCCCATGATCATCAAGCATTTTGGGATGAGTTCTTTAATTCTTCTATCCTATCTCGTCATCAGCTTAATTTAGGTTGTGATCTCAACATCACATTATTCTATATTGAATTTTTGGGCCAAAATTCCATAAAAGATATCATTGTTGAATATTTCTCCCTCCATTTAGACCTTCTACAACTTGTTTATGTTGAACTTTTTATTCTTGGACCTACTTAGTCCAATAAAATATCAAAAAAAGGTCAAATATTCAAGAGACTTGATCGCTTCCTTCTAAATGAGACCCTCCTTCTAAACCTAAATGCATGTAATTCCTCCATTCTAAAAGTGGGCCATTCTAATCATATGCCTATCCTCCTCGAGATTGCCACTTAGAGTAAAAAACATACTACCCTATATAAATTCAATCCACTTTGGTTGCTATATGAGTATTTTAGATATATGGTTTGAGAGAACTTGGTCTCATATATGGAGGATTTGGATAATCATGACATTGAGGATTTTGAAAAAATTGTCAAGAACAAAAATTTTGACAAAGGAATGGCTGAAGAATACCTTCATGGACAGTGACAAAACTCTACTTCAGATTGAAGGTAAAATCATTGATATTTTAGATATCTTAAAATATATCCAATTTAGTGATGACTTAAAGGTTGAGTTAGATACATTGGAGAGAGAAGAAGCTAGGATCCTCACATGGAATGAATCAAAATGGTGAATGAAAAGTAGGGCTTTATGGCTATCAAAACGAGACCAAAATGCAATGCTTTTCCAATTAAAAGAAAAGGGTAGGAAGGCTAACAACATCATTTGGTATTTCAAATATCAATCAAGGCTTAAGTGTACATATTTTAAATCAATTTCAAAGGCAGCTTCAACCCACAACAACTGCATGTTAATTGAACCATTGAGGGACAACATCAGAGATTTTTTTTGCATCATCATCCTTTTTCCAAAAATGTCTATTACAATATCAAGGATCTTCTCTCCTAACACCTGTCTCAAAAAAAGAGGTACACAATTCCCTTGTTGTTGTTAGGGAATATCTACCTTATGACTTGGGGTAAAAGGGTCACCAACGTACTGTAGGTGTGACTCGCATACAACTAGGGTTTAGAGACATATAGCAAAGAATCATAGATAATGGGATATGTACCTTATTCCGGATGAATGATCCAATATTTAACTCTTCCTCTCCAATGTTCCTTGCTTTCTAATATTCAACACCTACAACAAAGATTTAGATTTCCCCACAATATCTTCTATTTTTATATAAAAGAGACATGAACATATAGCAATTGAATTTGAAAACAAATAACAATATAGATCATAACTCGTAATAATAAAAGCATGCATCAAGACAATGATTGAAGGAAAACACTCTTCATTGATGAAGTTCAGGAAACATTAAAAAAACCTGTCTGAGACAAACTTCTTCTGCACACCAAGACCTTAGTCCTCCTTGCTCCTCTCTCCAATAGAATCTTCCATCACAACCTTGCTCTCAAAGTTTCCTCCTCTATCTGCTACCCCTCCCCACTTTTTATACTTGTTTGGGGAGAAGGAATCTGAGGCTTAGGATGGTTGGGGAAGTTGGGGAGGTTACCAAACCGAGCCCAACTACCCTTACTTAATCATTCTTTTTATTTTTAAAGTATTCTTAATGAAACCCATGGGTTTATGTGGAGCAACTTGCGAGTGACTCACAAATTTTCTGAAGGGAAGTCGCGATTACAACTTCTTAGATATAACATCCTGGTTGCACATTAGCCAACCCACGAGTGACATGCGATTTGATATAAGACAACCCACAAGTGCAAGGCAATATTATCTACAAAAAGGGATAATGTTGAAGTAGTAAGTATGTATCAAGGATCTCATCCATATATAAGGTTAGGGTCACTTCAATCCATATTGTCCTTTTGTGTAATGAACCATGTGGGGTCATTACTCGAATGGAGAAGTTCTATTTCATGGTATAACAGATGCCCCCTAATGTGTGAGTTCAAAGGGTAACGATGGCCAAAATAAATTACAAACTTTTAACTTGGACGACTCGGAATTGAGGTAGCAGAGAAGTACCTGGAACGGACAAATTGCGGTCATTTAGAAAATCATCACTGAGGATGCCATGTTCAATAGTGTGGAACACTAGCTCCTTTACAAGATACATATACATCATATGGTACGATAAATGAGGCCACATATGTTTTACAAAGGTGGATCATAGCCACATGAGTACAATAATAGATCTTCAATAGCTGGAAATAGTGTCATGAGGCTTGGCACAATCTTGCGCAACTTAGGTTATATAGCTTGTAACCCAATGTCTTCATCCAAATCCATAGAAACCAGTATGAATCCTACCATGTGAATACATGAGTTGAAGTCGAACATGGAAGGATACCATTGGAATGTCAGTTAGAAAGTTGTACTGACAACCAATGCAGAGGAATCCACCAATATAGGTAGTGGAGCCTAAGGTACTATCTTTGAAACTCTAGGTCTTCTTCTGCAGGAGGTACTATTTGGAAGCCATTTTGCGAAGAGGAAGGAAATGAATCCTTCAACAAGTCACATGAGTAAATGGTAGAATGGATAAGCGAACATATGTATAAGATTATCTCAAAGATGAAAATGATAGGGATTAGGATGAACAAACAAAGGGTAAATATCCTTGAATAGTAAGCACGACACAAAGATGACCCGAGGTAGCTTAAAACTTTCAATAGAACAACTAGACCTATATGTCATGTAGGATACATTGACAGATTCCCCATCTATTCAAGACAAGTGGAAGAGTAGTGACTCAAAGTGTTAGTTGAGCTGGGAAGTGAAAAACTGGAACATGAGTATCGAGAGACTCAAACTAGAGCTTTGTTCAAGGATGAATTGCTGCCAACAACTTATAATCAAAAATTACATTTCCTTCCTTCCTTTATTATTAAATTTTAACGAGTCCAAGAAAGTAAACTTGAGTCTTTCTTCATTTTTTAGCAAGATTGAAGAAAAGAGAGAATAGTGCTTGATATGACATTGAACTATGGATTTTACGAGCCTGAATTAGTGAATGTTCATCGGTGTTTTCATAGTTTTGAGAGTCTGAAAACTCCAAAAAAAGCTCAGGGGGGGTGATTTTTCGTAACTTTAGTCCCCTGATTCTGAAAAGGTATAAAAAAATCCAAAGGAGATCTCTCTTAGATTCCAAATAACTAAGGTATACCTTTTTCATACTTAGTCAGCAAGGTCCGAAAAAGGGGTAAACTATCACCAAACAGACGCTCCTGCAAAAGAATGCATGTAGCCTTAGTTTAACGAGTGTGAAGGAAGGAAAGATCACTCAGAATGTTCCAATTATTTATGAGAATGGGACAAACAACAGAAAACTTGATGCTTTATATTGAATTTTAACGAGCATGACAATGACATAAAGAATGCTCAAAATCTTTTTCATAGCTTAATCCAGTGCACAAAAAAGAGAAAAGTAAGCTCAAATAGGTTCCATTTTCATAAATTTTATCCTCCATGCCCGAAAAAGAGATAAACCTATACCTAAAGATACTCTTCTAGTCACAGTGAACTAGAGTATTCATTTTGCGTAAGTAATCCATAGGGTCCGAAAAAGGGTTAAACTTATACCGTTATGGATTATCCTTCATTTCCTTTAACGAGTCTCAAAGAACATTCATTTTTAAGGAGTCAGACCAAGGCTTGAAGATAACTCCATATGACGAGAGCCTTATAACCAAGGGTATTTTAGCAAAAGATATAATATGAGGTTCATTTTTGTGTAAAAAACAACTACGAAGGCTCTCATAACCTAGCAATATGAGTCATGGGAACCATAATCGGCAAGAAGTGTTCTATCTAAGGAAACCAGTGTGAGGTAAGTTCAAACCATGGAAGGACAATGATTTTTTAAGGGTGAAAGGTGGTTGCAAATCATCGTCCATGGATAAAAAAGGATATCCTAAGGTTTATAAGGGAATAAGGTATAGATGCAAGATGCAAAGGGACCAAATCCTATCATATATGCTCAGGAAATATGCTATGAATTCATCCATAACCTGTAAAGCTAGGTAAAAAACAACAAACATTAGTCCAAATAAAAAGAATTTGACCAAAACTATATTAACATGGGTAAAAATTTTGAAATTTTTACTAAAAATAGTGAAAAATTGATCAAAAAACAATTCATTTGGTTTTTACCACAAATCATGCAAGTTTTACCTTTGATCTTCAAATGACTTGTGTGCTCAAACTAGTGGACATATTTTTAAACCGCAAGTTGTAGGTAAACCACCACTCCTTAATCTTTCATTTCATGCTTTCAATTTTAATTTTTGATGCGAATTTAAGGCCTTTTGGCAAGTTGGTGAGGGCACCACGCGGGACTCGTGAGTACCCATTGCAAACTCGCGAGTTCGCAATGTAATCATGGGTATGCAACGGGGAACCTGTGAGTGACATGCTCTATCACCACTACGCCGTCGTGAGTCCTATGGACTAGGTGTTTTCACTTATCTAATGGCCAAAAAACTTGATTTTGTAGGCACAATGGTCACTAGAATGGAGAGAGAGAGAGAGAACATGAAGACCTGGATAGGGAATCATTGGGGGATCCAATGACTTTAAATTTCCTCCAAAGGTGTGGTTTGTTGAATTTTTTTCTCATGCAAACATGTGATCTCATGTTCAACTTTTAGATTTATTGGTACGATTATGGGATCCCGAGCAAGATATGTTTGACCTTCAAGGTGAAACACATAAATTGCCTATTGAGGACATATACATTGTCACCGGCTTATCTCATATAGGGGCACTAATAAAATTGAGTGGCACCAACCATGGGGATGATCCCCTCAATGTGCAAGATTATGTAAATACATATTGTCTTCCAGGCACATAGAAGTCGGGAACACAAATACTGATTGCCCAGATAACAAGCTTTCTGCTCAAAGTTCTGCTGATCATAAATGTCCGAGTGGCAGGTACATCCGCATTGCATTTGGCCACATGGACCCATATGCGTATAGCGGTGGAATGTCTGCAGAGTGTAGTATTTGACTGGTGCTCTGGGCTGGTCATAAGTATGAATAAACAAATATATGACTACAAATTAGGGAAGAAGAAGAAATTTGGGTACACTAGCATCTTGGTATCCTTCTTCGAGAGAGAGTTCCCACTTTGAGCCCCAAAGTGAGACTTCCACCTTCATCTCCACGTGAGCCTAGGCTCAAATGTTGGGGGGATTTGATCCTTTGCCAAGGTGGTGGAAAAATCAGGGGTGGATTTGATGATGACTTCTATGCATGGTGGGGTCGACAGGTGCCTGCCTTTGAGTAGCTCCCTTATGGTGGTTTGGATTTCTGTGGTGACCCTGCACTGGTTCTTCCTCCAGGACAAGGATGGGGAGAGATGGGAGAGTTTTTGTTTTTCAAATATTTAAATTTTTATGAATTTTTTTCATAATTATTATATACATATGTATCTTATTTTATTCTAAGCCATCTTTTATGTGATGCATATATTGGGCGCCCTATTTGGCCAAATGGGAATCCTAGGACCTTTGTACGACCTATATACAGAACAGGCAACAAAGCCATGCTTCGTGTTGTAGATGCAATGTTAGAGAAATAATCCAGCTTAGTACCATGGTAATACACCTAATTGACATTTTCATTTGTCTTATACTTATGTCATATGGTATAACTTAGGTTATACTAATAAATATTGGTCTATTAGGTGATTTCTGGCTCATTTACTCACAGTTGAGGTGCTCTACTTTGACCATCCTAACAGTCGAGGTGCTCTAGTTTGATCATTCTAACATCCTAGGTGCCCTCATTGATGACAAGTCTTCCTTGGAGTGCTCCCCATCCCTTAAAACATGGAAGTTGTTTGACCAAGGGTGCTAGTGCATGTATCTAGTGGTTTTGGACTCTCTTTGGGAATTTATTACTTCCTAGAGACTCTCCCACTCACCCATGTGCTCTCCCATTCCTTCATTTATGATCTAGCATGCTCCAGTGATGTTCACACTAGCATTTGTGATTGTTTGGTATTGTTAGGGAGTTTATAGGTCCGCCTAGGGTGGTTTAGGGGTCAAATCCTAGCCTAACACTTGTATGCATCCAAATGGCCTCCAAGGGCTCACAATTTTTCCCCATTGTATTATCAGTATGTACCATACATATCTACAAGTTGTACACTAATAGAAACATCAATTATCGACACCATCTATGTGTGTTTTTTTGTTCGCTTTACTATTTTCTTGCATATTTTGTGAATAGACTAGATTGTGAAGATTTCTTATATCCTAGGTCTCACTTTGAAACAATTATCACATGGTATCAGAGATTTGTGGAGATGCAAATCAAAACCAGAATGTTTGAGTTCCTTTTTAGGGAATTTTCCAGAAAATTTGAGTGTTTCCATTGCATGTACAACAATGTTTCTATCACTCAATGTGGAAGCAAAATGGATTAGACTCATGTATTGCTGACCCCATTCAACTATTTTTAATGGATTCTGAAATGGTGATCCAACTGAGGTCAAAAGGCCTATTCAGAGTCACCATGGGGACTGAGGCCGATTCCAACTCTATTGTGGAGAAATCGAAGTACTTCAACAGACTTGATAAGGCATTTTGTCACATGCCCCAATATGCAAAAACATTTTATGTTTTAAGAAACATTATGTTACATTTTATGTTAAAGTTTTTAATCAATGACCAAGTGGGGTCAAGGATAATTTAATGTAATTGATGAATATTTTATTAATAAATAAATGAAAGATGAGACAACAGCTTAGGGAAGCTGTTAAATGAGTGTTTTACTAGTCAGTACTTTATGGAGAAGGATGGGTTGAGAGCAGATTGACACTTGGCAGCATCCTCAAACTACTTCTAGCTGTTGCAGGTGGCAACTTCCTTATTTTTTTGGTCATGCTCCCCAAGAAATTGGAACAAGAGCAAGTGGCTCATTAAGTAAAAATTGACCCAAAAGACCTATGCATGATAATAAAAACTTCCCATTGAAGACAGCTGAGGTTGCTCATTCTGGATTTGTGAACATTTTGAGTGAATGAAGTACACAATAAAATTCTATGGAGGCAACTAGCTGAAGTATGTTTTGAGTGGAAAAAGTGTTGAAGACCTGAACTAGTGCAGCTATTCTAAGCTGAGTTCATATTGCTGCATGCAGAACTGACTTACTACTGAACACTCAATAGATTTGTAGGGGATTACTAGACTACATCTCTCACCTAGTACTTCTACCAGGTGGACCAGGAGACAAGCTCAGGGGTCCTAAGAATTGCAGTCCAGCTTTTCTCTAGGAGTTGGTTGGGAGGAAAGGTCTCCTTAAGCTGTTGTCACCTCATCTATATTTCCAGGTTCTACTTGTTTTATTCAGCTATCTAAGTATTCACTGTTATCTGGAAAGTTTGAGATTAAGCAATGATATGATATGCTTCTGTTCATATTGTTGCTAGGGTTAGTTAGGAGAAATGTATATGCTGTGAAAAGATAGTAAGTTCTAAACTAACTAGATTAGGGTAAAGGATTAGAAGAATTTCTAATTTAATTGATAGATAGAAATAAAATACCTAAACTATATTTTTCCACACCTTTTATAAGGTAGTACTCTAGTACAGTAGGTTAGTTTAATTTCAATTAAAGAATTCGAATGAAGTATGCGTTCATATGAAATTGTTAACTTCTACAGGTTCATGTGTATAAATTGTTTGTATGTTTTCTTTTATACTCTTCATTTAGTTAGAGTACTTGAACAAAATAAACATAAACAGTTAGGAAAGAGCTAAGAGTATAAAACACTAGTCTGTGTAATGGTTTACACAGTAAATCAAAATTATTATTATAAGCCTAATATTATAATAATAAACAGATAATATATAAATAGGAAATTAACATAACTAAGATTAAATTAAAAGAAATATTATACAAGGCTAAACATTTACCAAATTAATTCATCTAAGTGAAAATGCAAACTAGGGCTTCATAAAATTTGAACTAATCATCACGTGACGGCCCCTGGCCTGTTCAATCTTTTACAATACATTACATCATGACTGAGATAAAGACCCAGTAAACCTATGAACTCCATCAACAAAAATCAACACTATAAACCACTCTAGGAGAACCTCAGTGAAACCGAGGCTTACCCGAAGAATTGTTTTGGTGGAGTCCCCTCTCTTTACATGTTTCAACCTCGGTTTATTCTTTAGACTGCAACTTGCAAAGGGTTTGAGCACGAAAACAAGAATTATTATACCACTGATAATAATGAAAGAAATTAAATAAACAGTGCAATAATGTTTAGAATCGAAAAGAATTTTCATACCTGGAATCTATCTATTATCTCTACTGTGAAAAGACGAGTTTTAAAACCCTAGCCACATTTTGCAAAGACAATGAGTTTCAAGATGGAAGCACTAGGAATTTTATAGCACACAATGCTCACCTTCAAACCCTCAGCCTCTCTTTAGAGAACGATGAGCTTCAAGAAGACTTTGACAGAAGGAAACGCAACATACAGAACTCAAGACGAAGAACCAAAACCACGACGGGAAAAGACAAATTCCACACCGAGAGTTAAGCTGTAAAAACAATTAAACCCTAAGTAGCATGACCACACTACAGCAACCCAATATCCATGCTCATCCCTTTATCTCACCAAAATACTAGAGAGCGAATAACAGCACTTGCAGAGTCAAAAAAATGGCAGATGCATCGTTGTTTAGAGCTAGGATTTGGAAAGAAGAGGAGTTTAGTTACAAAACCAGATAAAGTATCCATCTATACCGCTACATGAAGAAAATAAATACTAACGGCAGGAATGGTTACACCGTGGTTTGACAAATAGAATGAGTGGCCATGAGCCTACGGCCTCTCTTCCAGAGCAAGGTAAGTTTAGCTAAAGCGAAATTTTAGGGTTTAAAAGAAATATATATGACAGAAACTCTAAATTCAAAACCCTATTGACTGAGTATCAACCACGTGGCCAAATCTTATTTTGCAATGATGGTTTTTTGGATATAGTTCGAAACACCTCCGGAGTAGCCTGCAAAACAATAAACTTGAATCATTAAAACTATACTATTATATGGTTATAATTTACCTTACCTAGCATCTTGGTCATTGTATATATTTGTATTCCTAACAATTTAAGAAGATAGGAGGAATGATACTAGGGTTTTAGTATAAGTTCTTAACCTTTGCAATGTTTAAGAAAATCATTAGCAATAAACTATCCAAGGTAATTTTGGATAATGAAAACACCTTGTAGCAAGTTAAGAAAGTATAATAAATAAAATCAATTATACAAAACCTTACAACTTTAGAAAATGCATAACTAGCATAATGGCTTAGTTATTTAATTTAGATTACGAAATAAAAGAAATACTAAGATGGTGTTTCCTCTTAGTAGCACCAGAGAAGATGAGAAATGATGTAAGATAATAATTCATCTTTCTTTACATTAAAAAAAAAAAAATACTATAGATTAAAGAAACACAAGTTGTATATGGTGCATCTCAATTTAATAGGTACTAAAATTGCTTAAAACAAACTTATGCTTTAAGTACTAGCTCTATGGGTATCCTTCGGATAATATGATTATTGTCCATATTCAAATTGTAGATTATATAAGTTAACACAATAATTGTAGAAAATAGAACCTGGGAGGTTATTTCAGTATCAATTATATAAACAAGGGAATTTGCTTTACGGGATGCCTAGTACTAGAGTTACTTGTAGGCTTAGAACTGAAAATAGCAGGAGGAAAGTTAAACACACAAGTTCTGTGTAATAAGCGTAACTGAGCTAAATCCAGTTTATTAAAATATTGTTATCACTAAAAATTATGAAGATTTCAAACATTAAAGATCAATGATACCTTTTACTTGGCTCGAGTTGTAAAGCAAATAATTTAACTAGCAATTATTCTATGCTAGTGGAGATGATAAATCTCGATCTGGAAAAACTGGGAACAAACTTCTCACCTGTAAAAGACCTGTAACAGAAGCATCACTTCACTGCATTAGCTATAAGCTAAGTAAGCCCGATCTCAACTGAAGTTCTTTCCTACTTATCATAAGATAGTAAAACAAGCTTAGTACTAGAAGTTTTAACATATGATTAATTCCTGCTATATCAAACCATAATTCAAATCCTTAACATGGAACTATGAAGATAAACAAATAATTATACAGAACTAGAGATTTACAAATGTGCAGTTCTAGATACTATTGTTTAAAGTAATCGTTAACAGTTATTGGTTCTTAGATAGTGACGACTACGAACATTTTACGTTACATGAAAAATTTTAAATTTTTACAAATTTTTGGGGTATTACATGTGGTATCATAGCATAAGGTTTAGACACTAGGCCTGAATGTGGCTTAACTTGCATAGATAAACAGTAGATTTAAAAACATCCATACTGATTATTACTTTTCTTTTGAAATATTATTTCCAGAGAATTTTTCTGAGTTAAACTGCAGGTATGGAAAGATTGGAAGAATATGCGGATGAGTCCCCATTTACTGAACGAAGTAAGTCTAAAAGAGAACCCATACAAGAATAAATAACTAATAACTCTTCTTAATTATTACAAATAATTAAAGAACTAAGAACATAGATGGAAATAGTCAAAAAAGAAAATGAGAGAATTCTGAGAGCTCAGGAGGAGCTGAATCATATTTTAATGGAAAATTTTCAGAATGAAGAAAAAGATAAACGAACAAAATATGAAGATATGCATTACCAACATAAAAATAAAAGGTCTAAACAGATTAAAATCGAAAGCAGCTCATCCTTTGAGATTTATGGCGATCCACATAAAAAGAATTATCAATATACTAGTGATAGTAGCGAAGATAATCATCATACAAGAAAGAGAAAATTTAAACCTTACGGAGAAATCTCGGGAGAATTAGGAAAACAAAACCACCAACCTTTAATGGTGAAACTAAGAAGGGAGAAGAGGCTGAATCATGGTTGTCTCAGATGAAGAAATATTTTCAAATTTATAATTATTCTAATCGGCTAAAAGCCAGAATGGCCATTTACAACGTCACTGGGAAGGCGAATACTTGGTGGCAGGACCTAAAACGAGTAAAAGGAATTAGGGAGAAGAACATTAAGTGGAGTACGTTTAGAAAATATTTTAAGAATAAATTCTTGACAGAATAGTACTACGAAGAGTGGGCTAAGGAATTTTATGAACTAAAGCTGGTAACAATGAACATGAAAGAACTAAACAATAAATTTTTAAGTCTGCTTCGATATGTGCCTTACATTGTGGATGAGAAGCGTAAGGTACAGTGTTTTCTAAGCTGTTTACCCTTCCATATAAAATATAGAATTGAATATGACAATCCAAAAACCTTAGAAGAAGCAATGAGAAAGACGAATTTCTGTTATGAGCAGAATCGCAAAAAGGAAAGTATGTCAAACTGGAAGGCTAAAAGATCTAATAATTTTGAACAGAGAAAGAAAGGTTTAGTACCTAACCGTAATTTTAGGATTAATAACACACGTAATTTTCCTAATAAAAATTTCCAAGGGAATAAAGGTAATTCACAATTAAATCCAAATGGACAAAGAAATAAAGAATCTATTAATAATCACAGTAACTACACCAAGAATAATGAATGAAAAGAACTAGTAAAATGTTGGGAATGTAATGGTCCTCATTATGCATCAGTTTGGCCCAACCGGAAGAATACTGTTAGCAACATGCATACGGTGCAGGAGGAGGTGATTGTTGGTGATCTAGCAAGGACAATGCCCAGGATCAACACTGCACTGGAAAACAAGTAGGTGGATTATCAAACTTCCATGGTGGAAGTGGAAGGTAAGCTGAATCAAACACCCATATCTATTTTAATTGATCCAAGGGCTAGATTAAGTTATTTTTATCTTGATTTAGTAGAAAAATGCAAGTTATCAGTAGAAAATTTTGCAAAGTCATGGTTAGTCCATCTAGCTACTAGCGCAAAAAGAAGGGTGATTAGTTTCGTAAAGGATTGTACTGTAAACATGGATCAGTTTGAAACCTCTGTTAATATTAATGTACTACATTTGGGTTCTTATGATATGTTAATTGGCATGGATTGGTTAGAAAAAAATAGGGTAGTCCTAAACGGCTTCGATAAAACTTTTACTTGCGTAAATAACGATGGAGAAACAGTAAATGTAAGAGGAATCCCTAGGAAAACAACTATAAGATAGATCTCTGCTTTGCAATTAAATAAAGTTGTTCGGAAGGGTTGTAAAGCCTTTGTTGTAATAGTAATTAATGAAGAAAATACTAAGAATGAATATAAATTAAAACTGGAAGACATTCCGATCCTGAGGGAGTATTCGGATGTATTTCCAAAAGAAATTCTGGGACTGCCTCCGAAGAGGGAGTTAGACTTCACTATTGCGCTGGTACCTGGTGTAGTGCCCAGCTCAAAATCCCCTTATCAGATGAATATATTGGAATTAAATGAATTAAAATCACAGTTAAAAGAACTTATCGATAAGAATTATACCATACCTAATGTGTCTCCTTAGGGAGCACCTGTTATTTTTGTTAAAAAGAAGGACGAAACTCTACGATTATGTATAGATTACCATCAACTTAATAAAATTACTATTAAAAATAGATATCCGTTACCCTACATAGATTATATGTTTGATTAGCTACATGGAGCAACTGTATTCTTGAAGATTGATTTACGATCAGGTTATCACCAGGTTCGAATCAAGGACGAAGACATCTTTAAAACAACTTTTAGGACCAACTATGGTCATTATGAAATTGTTGTTATGCCATTTGGGCTTACTAATGCCCCGGCTGTCTTCATGTGTCTGATGAATAATGTAATGCATAAGTACCTTGATAAATTCATGGTCGTATTCATTGACGACATTTTAATTTATTCGAAGTCTGAAGAAGAACATGAAGAGCACTTAAAAATTGTTTTACAAGAATTACGAGAACATCAGCTCTATGCAAAATTCAGTAAATGTGATTTCTTTAAGGATAAATACAGTATCTGGGTCATGTAGTGACTAAAGAAGGGATCTTAGTTGATCCAGAAAAGATAAAGGCAATCGAAGAATGTCCAATCCCAAAAGACGTAACTGACGTACGATCACTCATGGGGATTACTGGCTATTATCGAAGATTTATCAAAGAGTTCTCAAGAATTGCAAATCCCATAACTTCTTTACAGAAGAAAGGGAAGAAATTCAAGTGGATCCAAAAGTGTGAAGATAGTTTTTAAAAGTTAAAAACATTATTAACCACCGCACCAATCTTAAGAATTGTTGATCCTAATAAAGACTTGATAGTATGCACTGATGCATGCAATGATGGTTTAGGTGGAGTTTTAACTCAAGAAGGACACGTCATTGCATATGAGTCTAGGAAGCTGAAGATTCATGAGAAAAATTATGTGACCTATGACTTAGAATTGGCTATTGTCATACATGCCTTAAAGATGTGGCGCCATCATTTAATCGAAAGAAAGTTTATATTAATGACAGATAACAAAGGGTTAAAATATTTGTTGGATCAACCTAACTTAAATGCAAGGAAAGCTAGGTGGCTATCCTTCCTTAGCAAGTACAATTTTGAAATTCTAACTTATTAAGGGAAAAGAAAATAAGGTTGTTGATGCTTCAAGAAGGAATGCAAAACTAAATCTTGTAGTAGCAATCAACACCTATAAAATAGATTTAGAAGAACAGCTAGAAGAAGGAATAAGATTGGATGAAAATTATCAGAAATTACAAGCAAAGGTAACAGAAAATTTAATTGAAAGTTTAAGTATAGGGTATAGTTTAAACAAAAAAGGATTATTACTATATAAAGATAGACTATATATACCTAATGTACCTAAGATCAAGTTACTGTTTTTAAACGAAATTCATAAGACTCCTTACTCGGGACATCCTGGTTATCAGAAGACTATAACCATGTTAAGAAAGGATTATTTTTTGTCAAACATGAAAAATGAACTAGCAAAATACATTGTTAAATGCTTTGAGAGTCGGTACTTAAAAACTGAACATCAGCATCCAACCAGGTTACTTCATCCCTTACCTATTCCTAGCTGGAAGTGGGAGATAATCAGCCTTGATTTTATTACAGGACTACCTAGAAATTAAATTTTGAATGACTCAATAATGGTATTCGTTGATAAACTTAGTCAAGAAGCTCACTTTATACCTGTAAAAACTACTTACAAAGATGCTAATATTGTTGATATTTTCTTGAAACAAATTTTTCATTTACATGGAATACCGAAGGTAATAATTTCAGACCGAGACCCTAAGTTTACGGGAAACTTCTGGAAGTCTTTTTTTAAAGGACTGAATACTACATTAAATTGCATTACCTCTTTCCATCCTCAGACATATGGATAGAATGAAAGAGTGAATCAGGTATTGGAAGATCTACTCAGAATGTATGTAAAAGAACAGCCAGGTAAATGGGAAGATTACTTACACTTCGTAGATTTTGCTTACAACAATCACTACCAAGCTTCAGCAAGATATAGTCCTTTTGAAATTTTGTATGGCAAGAAGTGCAATACCCCCATCTCATAAAGTAATCCAATTGACAAGTTAGTATTAGGACTTGAACTATTAAAAGAGATGGAGTTAATTGTAAAACAAGTGCAAGGTAACTTAAAAGTTGCACAAGATCGACAGAAAAGTCCATCAAATCTTAAGTGAACTCAAAATGAGTTCCATATTGGTAAATGTCTTTATTAAGGTGAGGCCTAAAAAGAGTTCTCTAAGATTAGGAAGTTGTGCTAAGTTAGCACCCCGATATTGCGGACCTTTTGAAATACTGTCCAGAATAAGATAGGTAGCATATTAGTTGGCTTTACCGCCAAATTTGAAGGTTCATAATGTCTTTCATATTTCTGTGTTAAAAAAATAAGTACATGATGCTACTCATGTTATAAACTGGAATGATGTGTAGGTGGAGCCTGAAGGATATTTCCTAGTGGAACCGAATTGTATCCTCAAAAGGAGGGAGATCTTGCTTCAAAATCGCACCATTGGTCAAGTCAAGGTGCAATGGAAGCACCTTAGTCTAGAAGAAGCCACGTAGGAATTGGAGAGTCATATGCGGGATGCATATCCAATTCTGTTCCAGGGAAATTCTAAAGACGGAGAATAAATAACATCGAGGACGATGTTATAATTTAAGGGGGTGTGTATTTCACATGCCCCAATTTGCAAAACATTTTATGTTTTAAGAAACATTATGTTACATTTTATGTTAAAGTTTGTAATTAATGACCAAGTGGGGTCAAGGATAATTTAATGTAATTGCTGAATATTTTGTTAATAAATAAATGAAAGATGAGACAACAGCTTAGGGAAGCTATTAAATGAGTGTTTTATTGGTCACTTGATGGAGAAGGCTGGGTTGAGAGTAGATTGACACTTGGCAGCATCCTCAAACTACTTCTCATTGTTGTAGGTGGAAAATTCCCTATTTTTGTGGTAATGTTCCCCAAGAAAGTGGAACAAGAGCAGGTGGTTCATTAAGTAAAAATTGACCCAAAAGACCTAGGCATGATAATAAAAACTTCCCATTGAAGACAGCTGAGGCTGCTCATTCTGGATTTGTGAACATTCTGAGTGAATGAAGTACACAAGAAAATTCGATGGAGGGGACTAGTTGAAGTATGTTTTGAGTGGAAAAGTGTTGAAGACCTGAACTAGTGCAGCTATTCTAAGCTGAGTTCATACTGCTACATGCAGAACTGACTTACTGCTGAACACTGAGTAGAGTTGCAGGGGATTACTAGACTACATCTCTCACCCAGTACTTCTACCAGGTGGACCAAGAGACAAGATTGGGGGCCCTGAGAATTGCAACACAGCTTTTCTCCAGGAGATGGTTGGGAGGAACAGTTTCCTTAAGTTGTTGTCACCTTATCTATATTTCCAGGTTCTACTTGTTTTATTCAGCTATGTAAGTATTCACTATTATCTGGAAAGTTTGAGATTAATCAATGATATGATATGCTTCTGTTCATATTGTTGCTAGGGTTAGTTAGGAGAAATGTATATGCTGTGAAAAGATAGTAAGTTCTAAACTAACTAGATTAGGGTAAAGGATTAGAAGAATTTCTAATTTAATTGATAGATAGAAAGAAAATACCTAAACTGTATTTTTCCACACCTTTTATAAGGTAGTACTCTAGTACAATAGGTTAGTTTAATTTCAGATAAAGAATTCGAATGAAGTATGCATGCATGTGAAATTGTTAACTTCTACATGTTCATGTGTATAAATTGTTTGTATGTTTTCTTTTATACTCTTCATTTAGTTAGAGTACTTGAACAAAATAAACAGAAATAGTTAGGAAAGAGCTAAGAGTATAAAACACTAGTCTGTGTAATGGTTTACACAGTAAATCAAAATTATTATTATAAGCCTAATATTATAATAATAAACAGATAATATATAAATAGTAAATTAACATAACTAAGATTAACTTAAAAGAAATATTATACAAGGATAAACATTTACCAAATTAATTCATCTAAGTGAAAATGCAAACTAGGGCTTCATAAAATTTGAACCAATCATCATGTAATGGCCCCTGCCCTGTTCAAGCTTTTACAATACAGTACATCACGGTTGAGCTGAAGACCTAGTAAACCTATGAACTCCATCAACAAAAATCAACACTATAAACCACTATAGGAGAACCTCAGTGAAACCGAGGCTTACCCGAAGAATTGTTTTGGTGGAGTCCCCTCTCTTTACATCTTTCAACCTCGGTTTATTCTTTAGACTACAGCCTGCAAAGGTTTTGAGCACGAAAACAAGAATTATTATACCACTGATAATAATGAAAGAAATTAAATAAATAGTGCAATAATGTTTAGAATCGAAAAGAATTTTCATACCTGGAATCTATCTGTTATCTTTGTTGTGAAAAGATGAGTTTTAAAACCCTAGCCACCTTTTGCAAAGACAACAAATTTCAGGATGGCACCACCAGGAAGTTTACAACACACAGTGCTCACCTTCAAACCCTCGGCCTCTCTTCAGAGAACGACGAGCTTCAAGAAAACTCTGACAGAAGGAAACGTGACATACAGAACTCAAGACTGAGAACTGAAACCACGACGGGAAAATACGAATGCCACAGTGAGAGTTAAGCTATAAAAAAAGTTAAACCCTAACTAGCATGACCACACTACGGCAACCCAAGATCCATGCTCATCCCTTTATCTCACCAAAATACCAAAGAGCGAATAACAACACTTGTAGAGTCAAAGAAATGGCAGAAGAGGAGTTCAGTTACAGAACCAGAGAAAGTATCCATCTATACCGTTACACAAAGAAGAGAAAGACTACTGGCAGGAGTGGTTACACCGTGGTTTGAAAAATGGACTGAGCCACCATGATCCTACGGCCTCTCTTCCAGAGCAAGGTAAGTTTAGGTAAAGCAAAAATTTAGGGTTTAAAAGAAATATATATGACAGAAACTCTAAAGTCAAAACCCTATCGACTTAGTATCGACCACGTGGCCAAATCTTATTTTGCAAGGATGGGTTTTTGGATATAGTTCGAAACACCTCTGGAGTAGCCTGCAAAACAATAAACTCGAATCATTAAAACTATACTATTAAATGGTTATAATTTAACTTACCTAGAATCTTGGTCATTGTATATAGTTGTACTCCTAACAATTTAAGAAGATTGGAGTAATGATACTAGGGTTTTAGTATAAGTTCTTAACCTTTGCAATGTTTAAGAAAATCATAAGCAATAAACTATCCAAGGTAATTTTGGATAATGAAAACACCTTGTAGCAAGTTAAGAAAGTATAATAAATAAAATCAATTATACAAAATCTTACAACTTTAGAAGATGCATAACTAGCATAATGGCTTAGTTATTTAATTGAGATTACGAAATAAAAGAAATACTAAGATGTTGTTTCCTCTTAGTAGCACCAGAGAAGATGAGAAATGATGTAAGATAATAATTCATATTTCTTTACATAAAAAAATAATAATACTAATACTGTAGATTAAAGAAACACAAGTTGTATATGGTGCATCTCAATTTAATAGATACTAAAATCGTTTAAAACAAACTTATACTTTAAGTACTAGCTCTATGGGTATCCTTCAGATAATATGCTTATTGTCCATTTTCAGATTGTAGATTATCTAAGTTAACACAATAATTGCAGAAACCAGAACCTGGGAGGTTATTTCAGTATCAATTATATAAACAAAGGAACTTGCTTTACAGGATGCCTATCACTAGAGTTACTTGTAGGCTTAGAACTGAAAATAGCAAGAGGAAAGTTAAACGCACAAGTTCTGTGATAATAAGCGTAACTGAGCTAAATACAGTTTATTAAAATATTGTTATTACTAACAATTCTGAAGATTTCAAACATTAAAGATCAACGATACCTTTTACTTGGCTCAAGCTGTAAAGCAAATAATTTAACTAGCAATTATTCTTGCTAGTGAAGATGATAAATCTCGATCTGGAAAAACTAGGAACAAACTTCTCACCTGTAAAAGACTTGTAACAGAAGCATCACTTCACTACATTAGCTATAAGCTAAGTAAGCCCGATCTCAACTGAATTTCTTTCCTACTTATCATAAGATAGTAAAACAAGCTTAGTACTAGAAGTTTTAACATATGATTAATTCTTGTTATATCAAACCCTAATTCAAATCCTTAACATGGAACTATGAATATAAACAAATAATTATACAGAACTAGAGATTTACAAATGTTCAGTTCTAAATACTACTGTTTAAAGTAACCGTTAGCATTTATTGGTTCTTAGGGAGTGATGACTGCGAACATTTTATGTTACATGAAAAATTTTAAATTTTTACGAATTTTTGGAGTATTACACATTTGGTATGATTTGTATCAGCATTTCAAGAGACCTTCTCTTCCATGTAGACAATATTGTCACACCCAATGAATTTTGGCTCAAGCTTGAGTCACTATTTGGGAAGACTGGTGAGATGAGAGGCCATCAGCTCAAAAATGAGCTAATCTCACTTAGTCCAACTCATTAAGAGACAATCCAAGACTTCTTCACCAAGTTCAAAGCGTTAGTGCTTCAGTTGAAACAATGTGGAATAGAGAAGAAATATGATCAGTTGATCTTATATAACCTTTCTAATCTAGTTTATGACTATATTGTGTTTGTTTCAACATTCCACTCTAGCAAGCTCACAGCTAGAAATTAGAGGATGTTTGCGCTAGCAGAATTCATGGAGTCACTGACTCAGGAGCAAGACAAGTTATTGCAAATGGGTACCATCAAATCCACCAAGGATCAAGCACTTATTTTTGGTGTTTCAAATCAATCCAAAGGAAAGAATATATTCAAGTATTTGAAGCAACAAAGAGTGAAGGAGAAGAAGCATTTAGATACAGAAAGCTCCAGTTCAACTGATGAGGATTCAAAAGCCAAGAGGATGAAGAGAAAGAGAGAGAAGCCCACATGTGGTTATTGCAAAGTTTCACATCATAAAATATCTTTCTTCAGAAATAATATGGACATCATGACCCATCTCCTTGTAGATATCAATATTGATGTTCCATATTTTGCAAGAAGAGGGGAGTGCAAGCTCTCTTTGGAGCAAGAAGATGGTAAGCACTTGCATGCTTTGTGTGCTTGGTAGAAACCCATTTCTCATATCTCTATTTTAGATGCATTTTTTATTTATTTATAGTTTGATATATCAGAATATGAAAACCCCATCCCTTCCTTGGAAGAAACCCCAAACAGTTCACCAAAGTTTCCTCCAAAAACTAGTAATTTTTCACTAGTTTCCGACTTGTCTTCTGAAAGCTCTTTCCCACTCCATTCAAATCCTTGAAATTCTGATTCTAAATGTGATATATAGGCTGATATGCAGGTTATAACAGTCATAAAATACTTTCCCCAACCATTTGATGTCCAAAAGACCCAACAACCCTCAAGTTCACTAGTTGGAAAATCTCAAAATTGCCTAGTTTCCAATATGATGTCACTTGTATATGCTTCTTTTATGTCTTGTATGGAATTAATTGGTTGGAAATCCATGGAATTTTCCTTCATGGGACTGTTGTTCCATATGTAGGGACTTTATCTCACCACCTATAGTTCAAGTTTCAAATCTTCAAACCATCCAAGTTTGCTCAACTGTCAGTGTGATCTAGTTGCCCACTCTTCTCCCACTATGGACCCATTCGCTCATGGAGACACCATACCTCTAATATTTTATGTTGTATATGACATATATTCTGATATTTCAGAGCCTCATGAGCTTCGTTCCATAGTTATGAAGGTGCTTCATCAAATTGGGAAGAAGATTCATGGTTTAATTCGTGATATGACAGCTACGCATGAGGCATATTTTGTTGAATCTTTTGATGTTATTTGGGAAAGAGTTTGCAGAGATATCTTTTCCATTATTGGTTATGATTCCAAATCATAGTATTCTTGTAGAAAAATAAATTTGTATTATTCTCCTCCATCATTAAATGATGACCATCAAGGGGCCTCTCCACATGTTCTTTGTCTACAACACATTGATGTACTGATGCATGATCTTGGCATCCGCAACATCTTCACCAATTCCATCACCAATAAGTTGTTCTTTCAACTCATTGAAGTGAAGAAGAGGACCTATTGAAGACCTATTTTATCATCTCTGTGTTATTTCCATTCTTGATGGAGGATATTCCCCATGAGGTTTTTCCTCTTTCCTCATTTTACAAGACAAATAAAAATGTTGATGTAAGAGGTGACTTGAGTCTTAGTTGCCAAGGCCTCAATAATAACTTGGTATAAGTTGTACTAAGTTAGGATTAATGGGGGGTGTTAGAGCAATAATCCACCTTAGTACCATGGTCATACACCTAGGTGACATTTTCATTTGTCATGTACTTATGTCATATGGCCTAACTGAGGTTATACTGATTAATCTTGGTCTATTAGGTAATTTCTGGCTCATTTACTCACAATTGAAGTGCTCCACTTTGATCATCCTAAAACTTGAGGCACTCTACCTTGATCATTCTGACATCCAAGGATCCCTCATTGATGACAGTTCTTCCTTGGAGCTCTCCCCATCCCTTAAAACATGGAAGTTGTTTGACCAAGGGTGCTAGTGCATGTATCTAGTGGTTTTGGACTCTCTTTGGGCATTTATCACTTCCTAGGGACTCTCCCACTCACCCATGTGCTCTCCCATGCCTTCATTTATGATCCAACATGTTCCAACCATGTTCACACTAGCATTTGTGACTGTTTGGTATGGTTAGTGAGATCATTGGTCCACCAAGGGGGGTTTAGGGGTCAAATCCTAGCCTGACACTTGTATGCATCCAGATGGCCTCCAAGGGCTCACAATTTTTCCCCATTATATTATAAGTATGTACCATGCATATCTACAAATTGTACACTAATACAAACATCAGCTATTGTCACCATCTATGTGTGTTATTTTGTTCTCTTTTATTGTTTTCTTGCATGTTTTGGGAATAGCTTAGATTTTGAATATTTCCTTAGCTCCTAGGTCTCACTGTGAAGCAATTCTTACAGGTAAAGTTGGACAGGATTACTCATGATGTTTCAACTCTCAGGATGGTGATGATCCCTTCGAAAGGTGTCTAGGGTTTTCTTATGCTATCGATGGGTTGTGGCGGAGGAAGCTGCAGCTGATGAGGCTAAGGAACCTCCCTCTATTTTAGCACTTTGAGGATTATGATCCTATTTTTCATTTTTATGTACTTATTTTACTGGATCTTCGGACCAGAACTCGATGTATATGGAATTATTTGACATATATGTGTGTGTGTGTGTGTGTATTTATATATAACAGTTTATTTACATGTGGTTCTATGTATATTTGTGTATTCTTTTTGCAATGTGTGTGGAAAATGCTAGTCTACGATGTAATTAGCATATGCGTCAATAATTATGTTTTGATTTCTTGGAATATGTCGATATATAATATGCTCAAATTTTCTTTCGAGTAACCTAATATTCCAAAGTTGACATAATAGAGTAGGATGTCTCACCTGATAATCTCCATTGAGTTGAGAGACAACTAACTGAGAAACAAGTCTGACTTCCAGGAAGGTGATACCATGTGATATAGCATCCCAAAGAATCTCAATAACAGTACTGTATTCGGCTACATTGTTAGCTGTAGGACCTAAGAAAGCGCCTCCTAAGGCAACTAGTTGTCATGTGGGTGCATAAATGACCCAAACAATTTAAGATATGTTGCAAGTGTGACAGCTTGCGCCATCAACAAATCCTATGAACCATTCCAAATACATCTGAAACAACACCAGACTACATAATAAACACTAACCATGCATGACCATTTACAAAATTATACAACTATAATACAAGAAAAAACATAATGCCTAAGCGTAATAATTTTTCAGATAGAGCCCATTTTGAGGCTTAAGCAGCTTGTTACCATCATAATCAACTAATTCATATGCTCCCTTCTTTAGTACCTTAGACACAACATATGATCCTAACAACATAGATTTGAACTTCCTTATCCTTAGGGGTTCCTTATCTTTTTCGTAGACCAAGACAATCTCTCCTTCAGAGAAAACCCTAGGTTTGACAGCTTTGTCATATTGGTTCTTTACTTGTTTCTTATGTGCTTCATTTGTTGTAAAAACATCTATATGTTATTCATCTAGATGTTCTAGATGCATCAAACATTCCTCTATATCAAAAGTATCAGGTAGCACATGAATTGCAATCTTTAGAGATGGTATTTCTCATTCCGCTGGTGTGACTGCTTCCACCCTGTCGACGAGTTGGAAGGGTGAAAACCCTGTAGCAGTATTAACATTCATTCGATACGCCCAAAGTGCAAGATACAACATGATATGTTAGTTTTATCTACTTGCATTAATAGTTCGCTTGAGAATGTTTTTCAAAGTTTTGTTAACAGCTTCTACTTGCCCATTCGTCTGCAGGTACTAAAAGGAATACGAGTGGTCTTTCCTAAAACCTAACATAGTATTCAACTATGTCATCATCTTGTTCTAAAAGTGACTATCATGGTCAGTGGAAATATTCATTGGGATACCAAACCTGGAGATGATTTGATTGAACACGAAGTACGATGTCGTCTCACCATTGGATTTAAGGGTAGGCATTTCCTATGCCCACTTTGTAAAGTAGTCTACAACGATAATAATATAATTATTCCCCCCATCAGACACTAGGTTGCAGGTCATGAAATCCACCCCCCACTTGGCGAAGTTCCCTACCACGATCACGAGATAGATAGCAGTAGGATGCGACCGCATCTTTCTGGAATACAGCTGGCATGGATGACAGCGTTTCATGGCTTCTATGCAATCATAAAAGATGGTAGGCCATAAATAACCAAAATGCAAGATATTCTAGGTCATTTATAACCCAGATAAATGACCCCCACATGCTCCACTATGAGAATCATTCAGGAAAAACTACGCCTCCTCATGGGTAAGATATCGACATAAGATGGAATATACCCCTCTTCGATATAATGTATCTCCAATAATGAGGTAGTTATTAGAATTCAATCTTAACTTGCATCGATCTTCCTATGAGAAGGTCGTGGGATACTTCAAATTCATAATATATACTAAGATATCTATGTACCAAGGATCATAGGTTGATATCAAGAAAATGTGCTCATCAGGTAATGGCTCATCTTCTACTACTATGCTTTCATCACTCGAAAACTCTGAGATAAGCTCCGCGAAAACTAGGGACTTTTTTAAATTTGGTGGACTAGAAATCTAAGTTAAACTCCTAGAGTATGACAATCCACTTATTATAATTTCCCTCAATTATTCATTGGGATAAGACATATTTAAATGGATTCACGTCCGCAACTACAATAGTTGTCCTTAGCAAAATGTAATGTCTCAACCTCTGAATGGCATAAACCGTCACTAAAGCTAGTTTCTCAATGTGTAAATATCTAAGCTCGGGACTAGCCAATGCACTGCTAAGGTAATAGATGACATGTTCTTGGAGATTTTCATCTTCCTGAACTAGCACTACACCAACTATAGACTCATATGTGTCTAGATACAATATGAAATCCTTCGTGTAATCTAGTGGACTCCCGATAGGAGTTGATAATAGTGCTTTCTTTAATACCTTGAAATATTGTTGCACGACTTCATCCCATAGAAAAGGGGTATCTTGCTTCAACAAGAGCATGAAGCCCTTAGTTATCTTAGCATAATTCACAATGAATCGTCTGAGAAAGTTGGACTTTCCTTGTAGACTCTATAGTTGTCTAATGGTTCAAGGAGGAGGCAGACTAACAATCGCCTTGACTTTCAATGGATCAACCCTTATACCCTTGTTAGAGACTATGAATCCTTGAAGTCACCCCGATTCGACACAAAAGACACGCCTATGGGGATTTAAGCGAATCTTATAGTTCTTGCATCTTTCAAAAACTAAATGAAGATGATGCAGATGATCTTTTCTTTTATGAGAATGAGCTGAAAGATAATATAAGTAGGGCTCAACAATATGATTAATATAATGAAAAGAAAAATTAATAGCTCAATGAAAGTTTTTCCTAACATTATTCAATCCAAATGGAACCTTCTTGTACGTGAACGTACCCCAGGGGAAGATAAAGGCAGTTTTATGTTGGTCCTCGAGTTTAATTTGAATCTGATTATATCCCGAGAAACCCTCCATAAATGAAAAAAATTCGCTATGAACAGTGTGGGGTATTTATCCTTACAGAATTCCTTGTTCAAAACCCTGAATTCGGTACAAACACGTATGGTATGTTTTTTCTTATCAACCGGAATGGGGTTGGATACCCGTTCCGTGAGAGAGATAGGGTATATGAAGCTGGCCTTTAACATTTTTTCTACTTCATCCTTGATGGTTGAATATTTCCATGAATTCACAAGTTGAATATTTTTTCGAATGGGTTTAACATTAGGGTATGTTCTAATATCATGCTCTACAATGGACAATTCGATGTCTGGCATCTCCTTGTACGACCAGGAAAAGACATCGTGGATCTCCTTGAATAAGGCAGTGTAACATGAAATATCTTCAGGTGAATAATTTGCTCCAATATAAACATTCTCCATGACATCAGGTTTAGCAAATATATTTATCAATATAGTAGTCGAAATGTTTGCCATATTCCCCTCGGCAAACACTCCTTCCTTAGGAAAAGGTTTTACAAGTTGATCAATACCTTCAGTTAGTCTCACATGGAACTTAGAATTTTCAATCCTACTCAAGTTCGGTAGGAAATAGGACTTTGGATGTAAGTCTTCACAAAGTTTCTTCGGTCCCATAATAACCTCCAAAATGGCTTTATAAGATGGTAAAACCATATCTAAGCATTCATACGAATAGCTTGAGTTCTCTTCCCATGCCAAAAAATATACTACATTTGACTCTCCTGAGATGGGAGGAGTCAAGATGGAATCAACAGTAGCATCGAATATAGCTTGGTAGGATACTTCTACTACCGATAAGGGCACATTAGGCTCGTCTTGCAAAAGGAGAACCCACGGGTCAGTTCTATCTACAACTGTACAAATGTTACTCCCTACACTATTCGTGCCTGAATAGTTTATAGGAGTGGGCATATCAAAAGTTCCCATCAATGATGTGTACATCCAAACTCCTAAACTCTCATTCTCTGGGAATGATTAACCAATCAAAGCTGGTACATTAGACTCTGAAGTATCCATACGATCCTTCCATGTATATGACAGTTGGTCAATAGTCACCAACTTTCCTTCATGAGGGAACACAAGGTCTCGAAAGACGGATGAAAAATAGCGCACATAGAATAGGTCCAACTTCTCCATAAGAGAAAGTTATAATCCAGAGGGGCGTCAAAATATTCTACTTCTACAGAGACAGTTTTCCCTTCCAGTTTTATATCAAAATAAGGAAGATACCATGTGGGAGGAATGATCTTCTGTCGAAAGAAGTCAACAAAGTGTTAGATGAAACTAACTTAGGGGATCCCAGAGCTTTCCAACATGAAATAGATATTACGCGTGTGGATGCGCCTTCATCTTTTATTGTTCATCCAATGGTTTTTTCTCCATGGACTACGTCAATCAAAAATCCCACATGGTAAGGTAGGTGGGGTTAGACAATAGACATGTTAAACTTATCCATCAAGCTTGTAGATTCCATACTATCGATGTCCGCCAAAAGTGTGTCATGCTGCGAAGGAAAACTTTGTAGCACTTCTAAGGCTGACATAGCAGAAGGAGTTTGGGCTAGGTCCTCCACAAACGAGTAGTTGGGAGAAGCCCTCACATTAGGATTGTGAAATGTCTTTTTGAAAAAACCTTTCGGTATCTTCGACATAGAATCAACGAGTTTCTCGATCGAAAGTGAGGATTATGTTTCAGCAGTGTGTTTATCTTTGTGCGAAGACTTAGATTGATAGTTTTTAGATCTCACCTACAGTAAGGTTTGGGATCAAACCATGTTTATATAAGATTAATCAATAGAGGCAACAATCTTCGTGCCTCGAGAATTCTTCAGATCACTAGAAGTCGCATTGTTTACTCGCAGGAATGGGTCCTTGAGGATGGTGGGTTGTTGTTTCAACAACCTCTATGCCTAATCCATTAGGGGACATTTATAGGTTAAGTGATCTTCCTGACAAAGCTTGCAAGGAAAATTTACTTTCTTCTTTTATTTTTTCCCCCCTCGGTATTATTTGTGGGTTTTTGTTTATTCTGACCTCCCTCTCCCTTTTTACCCTTATTTTTATTCCCATCGGAATGTTGAGTTCCCTTCTGGGTGAATTGTGAATTATAAGCATTCGTGTTCTGGGGTGAGGGATTTGTAGAATTGGTTACCTCTACTAGAGTTTAGTTCAGCAATAATTCATGTGTCTATTTTTCCAGTGATTCTACAGTGGGTGATTCAACTGAACCCACCACGCCATCGACATGTGGTACAGGCTTCGGTTTTGCAAAGTTCGTAATGGACCTTAGCACCTCAGGTATAATATCATAAGAAATCCAAGACTAGGAATATATCAAGTCCAGTTGTTGGGCCCTGTGTATGTCTTCCTCCTTTGAGGTCACTCACGGCATTTAAACGTCCTTTGAAATTTATGGCAATAGAGATTTCAAAAACCATTCCAATAGAAATTCGGGAGGAATATTAGCTTTAATGAGCCTCTTGTTGAAATATTGTAACTTCGAAGAATATTCTATATGTATCTTTTGTGGTCCTCGATGGTCCTACCAGGAGAACCACTTGTATTATCTTGTACCCCAATGCTTCTAATCGGAAGAACTAATAAGAGTCATGAGGTTGTCCCCTCTAATTGTAAAGGTGGTTCATTAGCACCCCAGTGTGGTTACTTTAGCCTACATGCGTAACTCGATCCTACAAGATTAACTCGAGCCTACATGTTGGATGAGTTAATTGAAGTGAACGGATGAATATAAATAGAGGTTTAGCTCTCCTCATTTGAACACCCTCTCACTTGTGTAGCGCATTAGTGGAGAAGAGAAGTAGCTAGAGAAGGAGGAGGATTAGGCTTTGATCTCCTTGCTGGTTTTATATTTTATCTTTTTGGGGCATCTATATTGAGGAAGATTTTTTTGGGTTTTTCCCCTTAGGGTTTTCCCAGGATAAATCTTTGTGTTCCTTTTGTATGGTTGTGCTTGTCTATCTTTCAGTGATCCTATTTATATGCTTTTGTTATGAAAATGAAATGAAATACTGATGTCTTAGCTAAGCATATGAAATGTTAACATGGTATCAGAGCTAACCTAAGAAGAAGACATTGTGCAGCTACAGAAGCTATGGATTATTACTTTTTGGGTCTCTCTCCACAATCCATCAGCAAAAGTATGCTAGGCTAACTCTCCATTGAAGGACGCATCTTTCTGTCGAAGCGGAATTCGATTCCAAGCATTTTTAGTTTTCGATGCGGAAATTAGGGCTTTCTATAGAAGAGGAATTTTTGAGTGAGACCAACATAGGATTTTTCTTCTCATCAAAACCGAATTTTATATACCTGGATCAAGAAATTTGGTTGGGTGAAACTCTGGGAAAGTCAAACCCTAGTTTGACCCCGAGCTAGAAAAACCCTAAGTACTAAAACTGATAAGTTTTGGTACATTCACTATATCCTGAGATTGGAGAAGGATCAGGAGATGAAAATTTCAGGGACTGAAGATAGAATCCTGATGTACACTGTGTCAAAAATTCAGCCTCATATTAGCTATATTCTGGGAGATATTATCCTTCCAAGTTGTTCTATCCTCTTCCAGAATTCATCCCTAAACAGGACACCTGGGGAGAACTGCAATATATTGGGCTACAGAGCTCCAAATGGAATTCCTTAAGATGTCCCAAAAAGGGAACGGACTGTTATTTTAGTGGTCCAAATATCAGACTCAGAATATGAACCAGTGACACGTGGAATTCCGTACAACTTCGCTGTTCTGAACAGTCCTGTAACAGGTCACCTTGGGAAAAGGATCATAAATCCCAAATGGAAAAACAAATTCTGATGAAACCTATGGTGTTGGATCAAGCATATGCTAGGTTACCTCAGTGAAAATTTTCTGACACAGAGGATGAGCAATTTCATAAATTTCATAGAAACAGTAACAGGAATTTCTGCAGAAGAAATTGGAAATCTAGGGCTTCCTGTTCTGGGAGCTTCCCTCCACTGTTTTCAGAAAAGGAGTACATTGGACAGCTCCATTTGAAGAGATCTATCTGTCTATCCAAACAGACCTGAAAGATTCCAATTTTTTAAACTTAGGGTTTCTGTGACAAACCCTAGATCAGCGAGCTTCAGAACCAAGACGGACACCTCAAATCGGTAAGATCTAATCCTTTGCTATTTTCATTTGGGGTTCTCATTTCAAAGTGATCTATCACATCAGCTTGATGATAAGCTTGGTGAAGTTGAAAAATTACAAGCCTAGAAGTATATGATCTGTCTAAAGAAAATGGTTTGGACACCTACATGAGTATAGAGGTTCCAGTTCCAGAGGGAGATGAGGCTAGAAGCCTTACACAATAAGAACTTGGTCAAGGCTGAGAAGATCATTGCTGATTCAGTCATGAATCAACTTGTACCACAAGTGTCTCCCCAAATACACCGAAGATGTTTGATTCCTTGACCAAGCTATTTGAAGAACTTAAATCAGAAGATGGATTTGAGAAAACAGTTGAAGAATGTGAAGATCCAGAATGCAGAACAACTTGAAGCAGTAAAATAAGAAGTGGAGAATGCAGAAGTGGTGATAGCCACCTTGAATGGCCTCCCAAGATCATGGGATTCATTCATGCAAAGAATGTGCACCAGAAGGAAGTAATTAGTTTCAACAGACTTTGGGAAGAAGAAGAAGCTCGTCTCATAAGAAGAGAAGAAGAAAGATGGAAGCAATTGAAGATCAAGCTCTCACCATTCAAAGAAGATCCCTCAAGCGATTAGGAATATGAAGAACTCAATTCTTAAAGAACCTCTTATCCATCTTATCATTTGGATAAGAAATGATGATTTCATGAATGAAGAATATGATGAAGCAGAATGATCAAGAAGGAGTCTACCCACGAAACAAACAAAAGATAAGTATTCAATTGTCATTTAATGATATTGTTTTGTTATAGATTGTTTGCATTAATGATTGTATACTACTAATATGCATGTGATGGGTAAGTAGCTCATGGTGCTATACAACTCTCCATTGCTACTTATCTAGAATGAAACCTCTTTGCTGACATATTGGATTAGTGCACAATCTCAATGTTTTCCTAGTAGAGATGGAAGGCATTTAGAAAAGTTTCTGTGAGATATGGATGAATGTTGTCTTGGCTAAATAGTTGCATGATGCATAATAATTTTCCGTTATGCATATGTTTTATGAAATAGTTCTAACCATGCAACTGGTGCATTTGAATTGTAGGAAAGGTCCTGAACAACCTCCTACAAGAAAACAAGGATGAAACTTGTTCCGAAGAACAAGTGATGACAATTCAAAATTCACTCCAATAAACATGAATCTGAAGCTCCTAGGGTCAGAGACACCATGACGGAAGAAAGAGCTTCAGAGAGCGGTAGATCCACCCCGAAGGATGAAGACCACCATGGATACGAAAGATAACTCAAGATGAAGAAAAGAATGCGATGAAAGAAGCTATGATCAAAGAATAACAGTTGATCATGGGGAATGATGTATACGATATGATTTTGAGGCATAAAGGGAAGTACGTAGTATCTTCCATATGGATCTACAAGAACAAGTGTACAAAGCAAGGTTCATGATTTGCCTCAGAAAGAATAGACTATGACATGACATACTCTATTGACAAGTATATATCAAGCATAGAGCCACCTGTACAGAATGGAGAGGGAAGATGATACTCCACTTCAGGGGGAGTGACTACAGAAGATATCTAAGTTTGACATGGTATGACATGATGGACAGCTTTATGCTGGATCAAGACTTTACCAAGAGTAAAGTGGGTTCCAACCTTCAAGGTTGAATGTAGAATACTAGGATATGTTGATGACCCAACAAGATGAACTCATGCAAGATGTTATGATGAAATAATACTAGAATGATGTTTGGGATACAGTTCCCAAACCAGAAGGAAAGAGTATAGTATCCTCCAAATGGATATGAAAAATAAAGCATGCAGCTGACGGAAGTATTGAGAAGTATAAAGCAAGATTTGTGGCCAGAGGTTTCTCTCAGAAAGAGGGAATTTATTATGAAGAGACATTTGCCCCAGTAGCACGGTATACTTTAATTAGAGCTACCATGGCACTTTCATCCATGATGAAGTGGGACTTACACCAGATGGATGTGAAAACAGCTTTTCTAAATGGTGTGATCGAAGAAGAAGTATACATAGAACAACCACAAGGATTTGAAGTTGAAGATAGACATACTCACGTATGCGAATTGAAGAAGGCATTTTATGGCCTTAAACAAGCCCCTCGAGCTTGGTATGGAAGAATAGATAGTCTCCTAACGAGCATGGGCTTTGCCAAGAGTAAAGTCGATCCTAACCTTTACTACAAGGTTTTAGAAGATGAACCTGTCATCTTGTTATTATATGTCAATGACTTATTCTTGACACGGAATGAGAAACAGATCATGGAAAGCAAGAAGAAACTAGCAGAAGAATTTGAGATGAAAGACCTTGGGTTAATGCATTATTTCCTAGGTCTGGAAGTATGACAAAGAAATATTTCTCAACCAGGGAAAGTATGCGGTAGAGATATTGAAGAGATTCAATATGTTGGAATGCAAAGCCATGGCCACACCCATGGACTCCAACCTAAAGTTGTTAGCTGGTGACTCATCAAAGTTAGTGGATGCGACTCATTACAGACAGATCATTGGGTCATTGATGTACTTAACAAATACTAGACCAGACATTTGTTTTGCTGTGAACACCTTAAGTCAATATCTAGTTCAACCTAGATGGGTTCACTTGGTAGCTGCAAAACATGTGATGAGGACTATAGATTTTGGTCTATACTATGATGGTAGCCATAAGTATAGATTGTATGGCTATATAGATGTAGATTGGGTTGGAAGTATCTCAGACAGAAAAAGCAGTACAACAGGTGGATGTTATAGTCTGGGATCTGCTATGATTTCATGGTTTAGCAGAAAGCAATTTAGTGTTGCTCTAAGCACAGCTGAAGTAGAATATATAGTAGCTTACTTTGCTAGTTGTGAAGCCATATGGCTTCAGAAGCTGATGTCAGGATTATTCAACCTAGATTTGGACACTACCATGATTCTATGTGATAACCAGAGTTGTGATGACAGAGAACCCTATGTTTCGTCGTAACACATAGAAATCTAGTATTTCTATGTACGAGATAAGATGTAGATGATGATGTTTCAGTATTCCCATACCGAAGATATAGATGATGTTTCAGTATTTACATACTGTAGATGCAGATGATGGTGATTCTGTATTTCTATATTGAATATAGAAATGATGATGCTTTCAGTATTTCTATACTAAACATATAGATGATGATGCTTTCAGTGTTCACATACTAGAGATACAGATCATTAGAGGAAATTTGGGGTCTAAAATGGGCCTTATAAGAAAACGTGCCAAAATAAGTTTTTGTGAGTTGGAATTCAAGAACCAATAGAATTTC
>LPNX010554308.1:255855-273252 GCA_001517045.1 Pseudotsuga menziesii
CGGTACTTGAGAATGTGTGTTGATCCTGTAATTCCTAGAGGAAGGATTGTCTGAGTTACACATCTGTGTTGATCCTGTAATTCCGAAAGGAAGGATCGTTAGTAACTCCGTAAAGACCTAAATCTCGTAATTTCGAAAGGAAGGATCATTGAATTGATCCCGTAATTCCAATAGGAAGGATTGTCTGAGTTCCACAGATGTGTTGATCCCGTAATTCCAATAGGAAGGATTGTCTGAGTTCCACAAATGTGTTGATCCTATAATTCCGAAAGGAAGGATCATTAGTAACTCCGTAAAGACCTAAATCCAGTAATTCCAAAAGGAAGGATCGTTAGTAACTCCGTAAAGACCTAAATCCCATAATTCCGAAAGGAAGGATCGTTGGTAGCTCCGTAAAGACTTGATCCCATAATTCCAACAGGAAGGATTGTTTGAGTTCCACAGATGTGTTGATCTCGTAATTACAATAGGAAGGATTTTCTGAGTTCCACAAATGTATTGATCCCGTAATTCCGAAAGGAAGGATCGTTAGTAACTCCGTAAAGACCTAAATCCCGTAATTCTGAAAGGAAGGATTGTTAGTAGCTCCATAAAGACTTGATCCCGTAATTTTGAAAGGAAGGATCATCTGAGCTCCACAGATGTGTTGATCCCGTAATTCCGAAAGGAAGGATCGTTAGTAACTCCATAGAGACCTAAATCATGTAATTCCGACAAGAAGGATCGTCTGAGTACCACAGATATGTTGATCCCGTAAGTCCGAAAGGAAGGATCATGTTGATGATGATGATGTTGATGATGATGATGTTGATGTTTTGATGATGTTGATGTCTTGATGATGATGATGTTGATATTTTGATCATGTTGATGTTTTGATGATGATGATGTTGATGTTTTGATGATGTTGTTGTCTTGATAATAATGATGTTTTGATGATGTTTCTGATCGAAAGATCAGAGTATGATGATGATGGTGTTGCTGATCGAAAGGTCAAAGTGTTGAAGATGATGTTACTGATCGAAAGGCCAAAGTGCTGAAGATGATGTTGCTGGTCGAAAGGCCAAAGTGCTGAAGAAGATGTTGCTAATCGAAAGGTGAAAGTGTTGAAGATGATGTTGTTGATCGAAAGGTCAAAGTGTTGAAGATGATGTTGCTGATCGAAAGGCCAAAGTGCTGAAGATGATGTTGTTGATCAAAAGGTCAAGGTGCTAAAGATGATGTTGCTGATCGAAAGGTCAAAGTGCTGAAGATGATGTTGCTGATCGAAAGGTCAAAGTGCTGAAGATGTTGCTGATTGAAGCAGTCAAAGTATTAATGATGATGAAGACTAAAGATTGAAGATGAAGACTACATAATGTTGAAAAGCTTCCAATGATTTATAGATGTGTTACCCTGATGATGTTGATGATGTCCTATGTCTCTCTCCTACTATTGTTGTTGTTGATGTTGTTGTAGAATACCCTTCTCGTTAAGGGGGAGTGTTGAAATATTGTAACTTCGAAGAATATTCTATATGTATCTTTTGTGGTCCCCGATGGTCCTACCAGGAGAACCACTTGTATTATCTTGTACCCCGATGCTTCTAATCGGAAGAACTAATAAGATTCATGAGGTTGTCCCCTCTAATTGTAAAGGTGGGTCATTAGCACCCCAGTGTGGTTACTTGATCCTACATGTGTAACTCGAGCCTACATGATTAACTCAAGCCTACATGTCAGATGAGTTAATTGAAGTGAACGGATGAATATAAATCGAGGTGTAGCTCTCCTCATTTGAACACACTCTCACTTGTGTAGCGCATTAGTGGAGAAGAGAAGTAGCTGGAGAAGGAGGAGGATCAGGATTTGATCTCCTTGCTGGTTTTATCTTTTATATTTTTGGGGCATCTATATTGAGAAAGCTTTTGCTGGGTTTTTCCCCTTAGGGTTTTCCCAGGGTAAATATTTGTGTTCCTTTTGTATGGTTGTGCTTGTCTATATTTCAGTGATCCTGTTTATATGCTTTTGTTATGAAAATGAAATGAAATATTGATGTCTTAGCTAAGCATATGAAATGTTAACACCTCTTCCTTCTTCTCCACTCCTAAATAAGGTCAAATATGTGAGTGGCCTTATTTTGATTAAAATTCAACAAAAGGTCTGTACCAGGATCATACCAGACATGAAGTTGAAATGGTTCAGAAAAACAGTATCTAGATCAAGAAAACTATCATAGGAGACAAACGAAACTTCAATATTCCATTTAGCTGCAACACTAGTCAGAGTTCTTTGAAAAAGCCTCAGCTGAATCAAATCATCATTCAATGAGTTAGAGGAACACCATAAGTGAAACATCGTGACATGGTCACCGGGCTCCTCTCCAATTTTTCCTTCGAACTTGGGAATGTTAGAAGGTAGTTTTATAGGAACCGGTGGCCAAGTCGGATCATGGCGCATAGGGTCATTCATAAGTTTTGAAAGGTCTAGCAAGTTTAATGTTTCCAAAAAGGGTAATCTAGGCCTAGTCAGAGATTGATATTGAGGATTTTTGTGTGAGGAGGTTCCCGAACCATTGTTCCCAAAAGTTTATTTAGGGTTTCCCCCATCAACCGACTGTGAATAAGTAGCAATGTTCTGAAAAAGATTCCATCCAAAGGCCTAAGGATTTCTGACTTGAGGTGTATTATACTGTGTTCGACTGATTCCGACCGAAGCTAGAGTCATAGATATGGGAGTTGTAATTCCTCCACTGAAAAAGTGAGAAGGTGGAGCATATGAGTGGCGCAAATGAAGCTTGATTAGAAGTTTGAAAGCCGAACCCTGAAGGATTTTGGCTTCCAAATGATACACCTGCATAGGTAGGTGTAGGACCCACATAAGGTGAGGATGGAGTAATGTATCCTCCAAACCATGGAAAACCTTGGAAAAAGGAAGTGGAACCACTAGGACCACTTTGATTGTTTTGAAATAAAGGAGAATATGTAAAGGGTACATTGGGTATCCCAATTAAAACCATACTAGATGGACCAGTAGTGTTCGAAGGTGCCAATGGATTAGCCACTCGAGCACTCAGAGAGATTGGGGTTGAAAATTTTAAAGACACCACTAGTGCGGTAAATAATTTTGGTCATGGTGCACTCACAGGTGAATGAGAGACTCCACTGGATACCATGGCTAAAGTGGGGGTGGACATATCCCCTGAACCTTCTCATGAACTAGACATGAAAAAACTCAAAGAAACACCAATTCTAGGTGAACCGAATGAACGAAATTGTACCAGTACAGGATCTCTTGGGTTAGTAAGAGGTGAGTTGTAGTTCCTTGCAAATATTCAATTTATACTGATAAAGGATCAGTCTGAGTGTATCTAAGTTCACGTTCCCCTAGAATTTCGCTAACACCAGTTGATTCGAATGAACCACTTGTGTTCAATATCCACCTTTGAGGTGGCGGTGGAGGGTCCACTATTGAAAGCAGAGGAAGGTTTTGCATCCTTCGATACCTATGAGGAGGTTGATCCTCCACGGCTAAATATTTTAATCACACACATAGAGTTCATACTAGATCACAATCAATCCAAAGAGCACATCACTAAAAAAATTCTTAAGTATCACAAACCAAGGCAGGTAAAAGATATACCTTCGAAAGGAACGTCTGGGATGATGAGGGACCAAAATAGACCAGTTAAGATCGAAGATTGATAGAACAGATACAAGTTTTCTGGGTGCAAGTGTTTGAATCACCAACCTCCCTCCCAAATTGTTTACTGGGTTTCCTCGCAATCCTGCCTCGGTACAATGGAAATATCCTTCCACCAATACTTGTGAAAGATCCCTAAGTCAAGATACTACAATTACCAAATCTACAAAAATATTCTAGCGAAATAGTCACAGGTTCGACTAATGTGCATGGGCATGGCATGGGCAAGGTAGCAAAGCCCAAAATCCAAACAGTACTGACACTGCATGGGGCCAAAAGGTGGTACTGGATGAATCCACGAATGCACACCAGTCCTAGTGTATGTTTGAACTAAGTATTGGAGGGGTATCTCTGCAACTTAATACTCACACGACCTCATGCTTAACTCCCATTTTAGAGGAGCTTCCCAGTTGATATTTCCTTAAACTTGGATTTCCTAAGAGACAAACCACTATGTCTGAGTTTTAAACAATCTTCGATAGTTATATATTACCTATTCCAAGACCCTATCCTAAGCTAGTTGGTATAGTCCCTAGAAAGAAAATGTTGCTAGTTAAGTTTAATTTAATGAGTTCTTTTTAGGGTTGTTTTTACTCAAGGTAGTGGAGATCAAACTTGTGATGTTATCACTCAACTGAAAAAACAAGCATAAATGATGTAAAAATTTCAAATTATGACTGCTATTCAAATTCCTTTTTCTCTTTTTCAAAACAATGAAATTTACTTAATGAACTTTGGAAAACAAAAGACTTTTTACTTTTCTTTTTTGAAAAAATTCAAAAACAAATGTATCGTATGTGCCTATCTAAGACTATTAATGCAACTAAATGCTTTGTTTTTGTTTTATTTTCAAATATCAAAAATGCCAAATGCAACTTAATGCACCTAAGTAAGTTAGAAATATGAACATATGTAATCACAAGATTCACTATTCAGGTCTCACAATCGCAGACTTTGAAGAATTTGCAAAGATTGGCCAAAAACCTACTTGGACTGAACAACTCCAATTAGAAAAGAGGTTGATCAAAAATTGGAAGAAGTAAAGGTGAAAATAACTACCTAAGCAATCAGACAAAAATGAGCAAATAAAAGTACTGACAGAGATCAAAACACTCAGAAAATACTCACACTCCAACCAAAGATGCCAAGAGGAAAGACCCAAAAGGAGTCTTACACATACATTATACCTAACCTACCCAAAATAAATCTTAAAAAAGTAAACTCGGAGAGACTTGTAATAGATAACAGACCAGTTGACACCTAGGGCATAGCCCCAAAAGCTATTGGGATATAAAAAAATGCTCAGAGAAGGAAAACCCTAGAGCTTTGTACACCGAGCTACAGGAAGATGCGACTTTTCTTTGGCAGAACCGTGAGTCACTCGCAACTGTACTCAAGGAAACCCGCGATTTCACTAAGAAAACTCGATTGTGAGTTTAGGAAACCCACGAGTGGTTCCTAATTTTTTCAAAAAGAAAAACAAAAAGTCCAAGAACCCTATATTGAAAGAAAACTATATTGAAGAGACCCCAAAACAAACTAGACTACCCAATGGAGTCGCCAGTTCTATTGTTAGGGAATATCTACATTATGACTTGGGGTAAAAGGGTAACCAAAGTACTGTAGGTGTGACTTGCAGACAACTAGGGTTTAGAGACATATAACAAAGAGTAATATATAATGGGATATGTACCTTGTTCCGAATGGTTTATCCAAGCTTTAACACTTCCTCTCCAATGTTCCTTTCTTTCTGATCTTCAACACCTGCAAAAAAGATTTATATTTCCTCACAGTATCTTCTATTGTTATATAAAAGAGACATGAACATATAGCAATTGCATTTAAAAACAAATAACAAGATAGATCATAACTCATAACAATAAAATCATGTGTCAAGACAATGATGGAAGAAAAACACTCTTTATTGATGAAGTTCAAGAAACATTACAAAACACTGTCCGAGACAAGCTTCTTCTGCACACCAAGACCCGAGTCCTCCTTCTCCTTTCTCCAATAGAATCCTCTAGCATAACCTTGATCTCAAAATTGCCTCCTCTATCCTCTACCCCTCCCCTCTTTTTATACTTGTTTGCAGAGAAGGAATTTGAAGCTTATGATGGTTGGGGAAGTTGGGGAGGTCACCAAACCGAGCCCAACTTCCCAGACTCAATCTGCTTTTAATTTTTAAACTATTCTTAATGAAACTTGTGAGTTTATTTGGAGCAACTTGTGAGAGACTCGCAACTTTCATGAAGGGAATTCACGATTACAACTTCTTAGAGATAACACGTAGGTTGAACATTAGACAAACCGTGAGTGACAAGCAAGATGATATAAGAGAACCCATGAGTTCAAAGCAAGCTTGTCTACAAAAAGGGATAATGTTGAAGCAGTAAGTATGTATCAAGGATCTCATCCATCTATAAGGTTAGGGTCACTTCAATCCATATTGTCCCTTTTTGTAATGACACATGTGGGGTCATTACTCGGATGGAGCATAAGGGGAGTTTTGAGGTCTAAAATAGGCCTCATAAGGGAAATAATAAAATAAGAGTTATAATAATAAAATAAAAGTTCTAAATTTTGGAGGGGAAAAAGAAAAATTACTTTTTCTTATCATATTTTTGACATATCTCCCTATCAATTCACCCAAATTTCGATCTTGGGGACTTGTTGGATCTGAAATTTAATTCTGCATCCAACCCATACCCACACTGCATACTTCTGAGCTACCCACGACACCCAAAAAGGAAAATTTAAATAAATAAAATGTGTTTTAATATTAAATTAAGTTTTTTTATTGAAATTTTCATTTTTGGGTGTCATGGGTACCTCAAAATTATGAATTGTGGATGGGGAATTAAACTATTCATCCAACGAGTCCCCAAACTCAAAATTTGGGTGAACCGATAAGGAGATATCTCAAAAATATGATAAGAAAAAGTAGTTTTTTCTTTTTTCCCTCCATTTGTTTTTACAAATTTTACCCTTATGGTTGACACCATCATCTTGAATCATATTGGTTCTTATAAAGTGAATTTTAATGGTACAATTTTTGTTTTTAGGCCCATTTTTTACCTCAAAACTCCCCTAATTTGAAGTGTCATTTCATGGTATAACACCTTCCTCTCTCCATAATGGAAAATCACCTAGCTCGGATGGATGGAACACAAAGTTTTATGTGGGATTTTGGGATCTCCTGACAAATGGTCTAACAATTATAGTGGAGGAATATCACTCAATAGGTAAGATAGACACACCCTTCAACTCTACTTTTATTGCAAATATCCCAAAGGTGAACTCCCCATAAGGTTTTGAACACTATAGGCCCATTTCACTTTGTAATTGTGTCTATAGGATTATATCAGAGGTCATTTCTGGTCATCTCAAACAAATGAAGGATGGGGTTTCAAAAAAATACATCAATGCTCTAAATCCCTAGTTGCTACGAGATTATGTTGAATTGTTACACAAAAGGGACTCTGACGGTTTATAATGGAACATAAATATATCGCTCCAAGATCACTAATTTCATGGATTAGATCTAGGCCATGCGATCAAGGAGTCTCGCTATTTTGGAGGGCTATTAAAAAAAATCCTCTAATCAGTCAACATATTGCATGGATCTTGGGTAACAGAAATAGTATCTTTCTAGGCTCTAACCCCATACCGGGCATATGTCAAGAAGACTTGCTTCCCTTAGAAATGGTGGTTTTTTTAAACTTCACTAGCCATGGATATCTTGTAGATATTTTATAATCTAAGATCTGGGATTATTGGAATGAATGATGGACGTCAATGGAACAAATACAACAATCACAAGCATATACTACAGAGTGGAACAAATATATCTCAAGACCTAATTGAGTATCTATTACCCTTTATGATCATCCTGAAAAACTCGTATGAATATAGAATCAAGAAGATGGAAATTACAAGGTCAACTTAGGTTACAAGGTGTTACAAGATGCAGCTCCTTATGTCAGGGCCTCTTCATGGTGGATCACAATATGGAAACAAGAATCCCCACCAAAGTCTAAATATTTATGTTGTCTAGTGCTCGATGGGGGATATTCCACAGTCGAAGGGGATATCCTTACAAGCGGCATGGGAAAATTGGTTTTCAAATTCTAGAGAAGCTAATCTTCCAATCCTCCCTTTACATATTTGTGTTTGTATATCAATCACTAGGAATGAAGTGATCTTCTCTCGTGAAATACCCCATACTCTAACTGTAATTTACCAATTCAAATACTCATTGGTCAAGGATAAAAACTCATTAATCCACAAATATCCTCTGGTGATCAAAATGCTCATATTTTATCGGTCCTTACCACATGCATTCTACAATGGTGCATCCCAAGGGAATTGAAGAAGAAGTGGATCTAGGGGTTTCATCTATTTCAATGGGAAAATGATATATTTCAAAATAAGCACGAGTCCCAATACCAATAATTATGTCATATTGCTCAGCATGGTCACAATGCTCTCTTTTTATTAGGAGAATGATATTTTAAATATCCATATCTTCTTGGAATCATAGCTAGTGATGAGCTGGTTGAATGAAAGAACCATTTACACAAATATTTATTGATGTTCCCCATGGTTCTAGCATTAGACAAACATTTTGCAAATCATTCTCCCAAATTGGCCATGTGTATATTGACCAATGGTTGGTAGAGAATGGTGCCTTCGTAGGCCTAATTAGTCATGTGAATTGACTATGTGTATTGAGGCTTGTATGCTTAGCCTTTATCTAGTCATGTGGATTGACTATGAGTGTCAAAATGCTAGAGGTCACATTGCATACTCTATGTGGGAGTGCTTGTGATGGAGAAATATATTTGCTCATTATGGAGTGATCAATTCTGATTAGAGTGAGTTGAATTATCTATTTGATGGGTGATATCACCCCATTGAGGAATAAACAAAGTCTAATCTAATGTTGAATTTGGCATTGGCTCTAAGAAGTGTCTAGGAATTCTTAGAGTATGGCTAAATCAACATTAGATCTCTATGTGGGAATTTAATTTTCATTTGATGAGTTAGACATCAATGAAGATAACTTTTCTATGATGAAGAAGCAACCAAGAAGTCATGACAATCCATTGAATAAGTCCAAATAAGTCCCAATAAGTCCCATAGAAATTTGAAGACAAGAAAGAGCACAACTAACCTAGTAAAAGGGGGAAATTGGCCCTAGAAGACAAAATTACAAGTTGTCCTCAAGAGCGAACTTCAAGTCAAATAAAGAATATAAATAGAAGTGTTATCATACTTCAATTGACACATTCACATCACTCATCTTCTTCTCTCCACAAGTGCGCACCTCCAAGGAAGGCTTATCACATGCAAGAAGCATAATTTTTGGGGTTTCTCTTATTCTCTTGGAAGATTATCTACCCTTTCTAGGGTTTCTTGTAAATGAATACAAACCTCTCTTGTGCTAAGGTTCATCTTCATGTTTGGAATTTTACTTGAATTTGGATTTATTTATTCTGAGAAAAATTTGTTGGTTTTTCTCCCATTTGGGTTTCCCAGGGTAAAATCTTTGTGTCTCTTATGCATGGTTATTCTTTCAGTGATCCTTGTTTTATTTTTGTTTGCAAGTGAATATTGATTATGCAATGAAATTATGGGATGAATATATATGTTTGAAGAATCATTGTAAATAATTATTAAGGATTGAAAATGGGATCAAAATTCAATAATATTGGCCTTCATCATATGCTTAATTGGGGGTTACAGTTGAAGCATAATTTCTCCTCATGTACATGTGAGCATATTTACAGATAAAACAACAAGTGAGAAGATACATTAGAAAAATAAGTTTGTGAGCTAAATGAAAGATAGATACAGGTACTATTGGTAAATCAACATGGACAAACAACTACCATGAATTTCTACTACATTTAAGATATATGAAGGTTTCTTCTACATGTAATTACAAAATGTATATGGTTGATTTGTCTCCCAAAATATTTAAAAAACGTGCTTTAAAGGGTTGTGTTTTCTCCACATAATCTCCATTATTAATGTCTTTGGTTGAGATGAAATACCCTCATTGTAATATCAAATAGTGAATGGTTTGAGCCTGGATCCATTTATTGGTTAACAATGACATTCTGGGTTGATACATACTCTCCCTTTTATGGAAATTGAGTTATTTCTACTCAACTCTTTTTTGAGATTTTATGTTTATACTAGTTGTAACTTGTCCAAGTTTTTTTGAATAAAGTTATCGACCTTTTTTCTTAGAATATATATATATATATATATAGTAAGTCATACCGACCCACAGAAGCACTCCTATGAAGAGGAAAACGGGGCTTTACACACTTTTGTGTATTTAACCATAAGCTTAACCAAAATAAGACTGTAAAACTTAAGACACTAGCCTCAGTCTTTAAGGAAACATAACATACCAACCAAAACATTTCCAAACAAACCTACATGAACCTTTCATAATTTGATAATACCACCCAATTTCGACCAAAACATAAACAAAGAGTCACGATCTTACGACACCTGAAAAATTAGAGAAGGAAAAGCAAACCCTCCATGCCCCAGACCTCCATTTGCTTCATTTGAACTTGTTTGAATGCCAACATCCATATTTCTCACTACTCCGATCCTTGGGAGAAAATAAATTCCCAATTCTTTACCATTTGCATAAATTTTCATATGAATAATCATGGTATACACATGAATCTCTCTCCATAACTCAACAAAGATGTCATCCCCATGTTCCTTACTCTTCTCACTCCAACAGAACCTTCTCAAGGAGACCCTTAATTACCTAGTAAAGCACCACGTGTTTTTCATACTGCCCTTGGTATGCACATAAAGGGATCAGGTTCTAAATCCATTGCTCCATAGAAACATCCTCCATCGATGGTTGACCTCCCTCTACTTCACACCATGTCCCATGTTCTGCCAGCTCTGTATCTGACTGAATCAAGGGGGGAATGGATGTCTGGTATAACTAGGCATCTTAAGTAGCCCACAATTGTTCTCTACTCCCCCTGTGCTTAGCCTTCTCTTCAGACCCTTTGACAACACCTTTCGAATCCATTCTATTGCCCACCGCTCTAGAAAGCTTCTGCAGACATCTCATATAGCACCACAACACCAGACTGCAACCTTTCACCATGCACCTTCCTTGTTCCCCACATTTTTTATAAATAATTCCAGAGGTACCTAGGGTAAACATAAAGAGGCTTAAGGAAATTTCCATTAGGGAATACAAGACATTTCCCCCAGGATCCTCGTTGCTTACGTATTCCACACTAGCTTCCATCGTTCCCTCTGTGTGATCCTCTCTATGGCCTATACCTCCATCCATCACATCAAAATTACATTTACCCTCTGCACTTGGGATATCACCTCTCATAAATTCCCCCCCCCCCCAACTAACAGAAAGTATGCCACCTCCTAATATAATTGCAAGGAATTACACACATGTTGACCCATGTTTTCCACGTGATTGGGCCTTCACGTCATCCTACCTCATGTCCAATAGAAACAAAGAGTCGAGTCCTTATGACAACTAAAAATATAGAGAAGGTGAAGTGTACCCTATGTTCCCCAGACCTCCAATTGCTTCATTTGACCTTGTTTGCATTCTAGCATCTGTAGTTATCGGTACTCTTAGCATTCAAATAAAATAAAGGACCAATTCTTTACCAGTTGCATCAATTTTCATATGAAGAAGCCTAGTATCTACATAAATCTCCCTCCATAAATCAATCAAGATGTCATCCCCATGTTCCTTCTCTTCTCGCTTCAGCAGAACCTACCTAAAGAGACCCTTAATTACCCAATAAAGTGGCATGGTTTTCTCATACTTCCCTTGGTGCACATGTGAGGAGCTCGATTCTTCGATCCATTGTTCTAAAGAAATCCTTCGTCGATGGTTGACCTCCCTCTACTTCATACCATGACCCATGTTCCATCATCTTGGTCTTTTATAGGATCGAGGGTGGAATGGACGCTCAGTATAACCAGGAATCTTGAGCATCCTACAACTATCATCTTCTCTCCCTGTGCTTAGCCTTCTGTTCGAACCCTCCAGAAACACCTTTAGAATCCATGTTATCCCCCACCACCCTGGAAAGCTTCTACATATGTCTCATATAGTACCATAGCACTAGTCCACCACCTTTCTCCATGCGGATTCCTTGTTCCTCCTAACATAATTGTAAGGAATTACACACATGTTGGATCATGTTCACCACACCACTGGGCCTCCACATCATCCCACCTCGTTTATTCACCCAAATATGATGTGATATGTATATATTTAAATGTGATTCACAAACCCCTTAGTGGGGTTGCTATGTCCACAGGAAGAAATTACAGAGGGGGCACCCGAAGGGGCCTCACCTTGTTCACTCTTATTATGGAGCTAACTCATTGGGGACATCAAGTGAGGCCCTTATATAACAATGTAAATCCACCCAGGGATTTGACCCTGAGACCTTTTTCTCACAACTTATAGCACTCAACCACTTGAGCTAGCCCACTAGGTTATGTGTGTGTGTGTGTGTGTGTGTGTAATGTGCAACATTATGCACTATCACTTAGGGGCTCAGAAATGGGCAAGTAATTGTTGGATCACTTGTCAAACATTTGGCTATAGTTAATATGGAGCTTCTCTTATAATCACTAAGTGCCTATCGGTCAAGCGGCTCCATGCTTAGTTCTTTAATGACTTTTTATTCACTTTCGAGAATTATTTATATATGTAATTATGCTAGATTCAATTTGGAAGAAAACTAGAATAACACTCAATAACATACAGTGATTCAACTTTTGTCCAGGAATTGACCCAAAGGCTTCAACCTCTTCAATGTTGTGTGAAAATATGTTCCACTACCTTATAGTCCTTCTAGAACTCATCTTAGCCTTTATCTCTAAGGATTATCTTTTCCAATAGGTTGGAAAAGTGCATGAATGCAACTTAAATATGACCATGAACATTAACCATATGAATTTCATTATAGACTCTGGACTTCATCTAGTTCATAAACTTTAGTAGATTACACATCTTTGTAGACTGGTACACCTTATCCATAGTAATCAACATTGTAATACTATAGTATGAAAAATATTAAACCCCATAACATTTTGATATACATTGATTCAAAAATTAACTTTGAAACTGTATGATTCAAGGGGACTCAACTTAAATATAATGAAATAAGACACAACTAAGATGATTCATTGTATTGAAGTGAAATTTGTGGTTGACCTTGAGAATCCCATGTGGTGGAACATGCTGAAGCAACAAATCAATGAAATGCTTTGATATATTTTTAAAGACCAAATACAGGTGTATGAACATTCAACGACTCATGAAAGAATCATATATATATATATATATTCCCACAGGAGAAAATAAAAAACATCACTTTGATTATAAAAGGTAAAATTACATTCCTCATATGCTTTTCAATATTTATTTTAGCTCTATCCATAGAGTCCTCATCTTTCTCTATAATCTATAAACATGGACTATTTAGAGTCCCTAAGGAAATTCCATAAAGCATGATATAAAATAATGTGTCTTTTAGATACCATACAATGAATCTGAAATACAACATGTTAACATGCTACATATAATTGATTCTATGTAGTCTAAAAATTTGATGATTTGGGTCAGAATAGACGGATTTTTCTGGCACGATTTTGAAAAAATCTAATCAAAAGTTTTTAAAATCTAGGCTACAGTTGTCAAGTTCTGGAATTTTGGGTAGCCTGGGGGTTTCTGAGGGTGATGAATCCATTTATACCATTGAAATTGCGATTTAAACAAACTTAAATTTTATTTTTTCAAAACTAAAAACACCGAATTCTGGCAAAAAATAGTCATCTGTTTCAAATCGTTGAATTTTTAGATGACTCCCAGCTGATTCTAGCATATCCATTCAAGGTTCTTGAAATAAGACTTCCATTATATAGTATTACATCATGCAATAAAATTATTAGTGTAGCAATGTGATACTCCATATAGATAAATAGCAAAAATGAAACAACTCTTTTATAACCATTTAAAGAATAGGGGGGAGTTAGTAAATGGTGGACCGTCCTTCCACCTCTTCTTCAATTAGCCATTTTCCAGGTTCCATATGTAGACCCTCCTTAGAGAGTCTTCCAACTTCAATGTTTCATTCCCTGTAAACATGAAAAAGGATAAAAAAGTGGAAATAGTTTTCAAATTGTGTGTTTCTTCAAGTAAGGCCCTCGGCAAAATACAAATCCACCATGCACACACCCTCTATCCAATTTATCACCATTTGAGAATCTCCAAAAAATTGCAGGTTTAAAGACCCATATTTAGCTTCCAACATAAGAGTTAATTCGAGCATCATGAACTCATATACATTGTTTGTCCCCCACCCAAAGGTTGCTTTAAACTTTATAAAATTATTGTCATTTAAATTTAAGACACCTCCTCCCCCGCAAATATGTGACTTGTTCTCAAAGGTACCATCAAAATACGCCCAATAAATTGACTTATCTATAGCTTCTTATTTAACCTGTCTAATGGGATTTAAAGGATTTATCTACATATAATTCTTGATAATACCCATCCCCTATGAATCCCACTACAAAGCTAAAACAATTTTCTCTTCAAAAATTGCAGCATTCCTTGCTAGCTAGGCTCTCCAACTTACAATAAAAGGAAGAGATTTTATGTGATCAAAAGCCTTGTTATGAGTCCAATATTTCAATCCCTCCTCAATTGTAGTGCATGTCCATACAACCTTGATTCTTGTCATTGACCCTAACTCTTCCCATACTAGCTTTTGTTTCGTGTGTCAACAATAGATGATAGGAAATGTCCTCTTCTTTTCTACACAAAAGGAAAATGGCAGGACCTATAGTGACCCTCTAGTTTATCCCTAGACATATTATTATTGTTTTATGTTGGAAATAGTGGCACATGGTTCCTAGACTATGATTTCCACATTATTATTATTTTTATTATGCTGAAGTACTTATAAAATAATTAATAAAATAAAAACAACCAAATGACTAATGCCACGAAAGAGAGTATCAGGAACCATGATGTTATGAGCAAGGGGTTGTGGAAAAGTGTTTACCTATGTGTGGTGAGCCTATTTTAATGTTTTACACACTTCTTATGTACTTAATGGACCCTATTGGTTATGTACCCTTCTTAACCCAAAAATCCCCCACATAGCTCTCTCTGGCCTACACCACCCAAGGACACCATCTCACAACACTCATTTCACTCCATAAGACCTTCCATTTGACCCCCACACCTCCAAAAGAGCCCAAGGATGAAGAAAAGGGCTAAAAACCCCAAAAAAGAGCCCAAAATAGCCCCCTAGGAGCTAAAGCCCTCAAAAAGGGGCTAAATTTAGGGCGGAAGGGGCTAAAGGCGCAAAAAAGGGGCTAAAGCCCTGACCAAGGGCTTAAAACCCTAAAATCCCTTGGAAAAACTATAAAAGGAGGGTGGGGGGTCACTCTCAAGACACTCCTCACTTGCCTATTGTTATGCTGCCTGTGGATGCTTTGAGACCTTTGCCTCTCAAACCACCCACTCTCCCTCTCCTCCATCTCCATCTCATCAAGCCATTGCTTCTTGTTAGGTGAAATAACTCCCGAATTCTCATTATTTCTCCATAGAATGCCTTTATTTATACATCTACGATGACTCTTGGGATCACACATCCAAGAGTCTCTTCATATTCCTAATATTTACAATAACGTATAATCCTGACGGATTATATTCCAACAATCCCCCCCTTAATCCGAAGGGGTGTTAGTAAGTCCGAGCATGTTTCTGAATCTTTCAAACTTTTCTCATCCAAGCGCTTTGGTGAAGATGTCTGCAACTTGATCATTTGTGGAACAATGTCAAAGATGGACTGTCTTGGCCTCTACATGATGTCGAATCAAATGATACTTTGTGTTGATGTGTTTGGTTCGATCATGGAATCTGGGATTCTTAGCCAGCTTGATTGTAGAAGTATTGTTGATCAATAATGGAGTGGAGTTCTCTTGTTTTTCTTGCAAATCTTCAAGTATCTTCCTGAGCCATACTATTTCTTTCATTGCTTTGGCTGCAACCACATATTCTACTTCTGTTGTTGAATCTGCCAGAACTGACTATTTGCGTGATATCCATGAGACAGCTGCTGATCCAAGACTCATAGTGTATCCAGAAGTTGATACTCCTGTCTCCTTATTGCCATCAAAATCTAAGTCTGAGTACCCAATAAGTTTGAAGTCATCCACCTTAGAGTACTTGATTCCAATGTCTTGAGTCCCCTTCAAGTATCTTAGAACTCTTTTTGCAGCTGACCAGTGTCCTTCACAAGGTTTATGCATGAACCTTGAAAGTATGCCAACAACATAAGAAATATCTGGTCTAGTTGTTGTAAGGTAGATAAGTCTTCCTACAAGTTGTCGATACTTGGTCGCATCTTCAAATTCTTCTCCTTCGCTTGATGTGAGCTTCATTTTCTGTTCCATTGGAGTAGAGATAGGGTTGCATTCTATAATGCAAAATTTGTCTAGTAGTTCTCCAACATATTTTTTCTATGATAGGAATATGTACTTAGGATGTTGAGTGACTTCAATTCCTAAGTAATAATGGAGATGTCCCATATCTGTCATTGCAAAGATCTTTTTCAAATCTTTCTTTATGGATGCTATATAGCTCCCATTGTTCCCTGTCATCAAAAGATCATCTACGTACACCACAAGATACACAACATATCTTCCAACTTTCTTTATAAACAGTGTTGCATCATCAAGATCAAAATGTTCGAAATTTAACTTCAAAAGATGCTCGGTTAATTTTTCATACCATGCGCGAGGCGCTTGTTTTATGCCATACAAGGATTTGACAAGCTTGCGTACCTTTTGTTCTTTTCCTTTCACAACAAAGCCTTCTGGCTGAGACATAAAGACATTCTCTTTCAAGTCTCCATTCAAGAAAGCAGTCTTCACATCCATCTGATGAACTTTCCACCCATTTTGAGCAGCTAAAGAGAGTAAGGTATGGATGGTAGCCCATTTTGCTGTAGGTGAAAACGTTTCTTCATAGTCAATTCCTTCCTTCTGTGCATAGCCTTTTTCTACAAGCCTCGCTTTGTGCTTGTCAACTGAGCCATATGATCTGTATTTGTTCTTGTACACCCACTTGCAGCCAATTGGTTTGGTTCCAACTAGAGGGTCAACCAGCTTCCAAGTTCCATTCTTCATGAGTGCATCATACTCATTCTGCATAGCTTCTTTCCACTCAACTCGAGTAGAATCTTCTTCAAAGGAAGTTGGTTCAAAGTTAGCAGATAAATTAAATTCACAATCAAATGATACATCCATGTCATCACCTAAATTATCTGCTTCTCCTCCATCTTCATGTCTTTTTGAACTTCTCGTTCCCATCTTTCCAACTTCATCCAGATGGACACTTTCAAGTGTCTTTGTGGCCCATTTAGGACTTTTCCGTGATGGTCCTGGTTGATCAGCTGGTGGTGCTTCATTTCCTTCAAGGTTGAGTCTTCCAAGTTTCTCAATCACATCATCCAGTTGAATCTCTTGTTTAGGTGAAGTAGCAGGAACTTCTTCATGCAGGGGAGTTGGTGCTTCATATGGAAATTTCAAAGGTTGATCCAGAATAGGAATCCCCCCTTCAAGGTTTGGAATTTCATATTCATTTTCAGAATATTTCTTTGGATGA
>LPNX010554308.1:273821-303391 GCA_001517045.1 Pseudotsuga menziesii
CTTGAGCTTCAGCAGCTTCCCATCTTCGTATCCAATCATGATGACTTGGTTGTCAGAGGACTTTCTTATTTCTACGATTCCATCAAACATGTGGATGGAATGGCCTTGCTGTCGAATCTGCACCAAGGACAGCAGGCTTCTCTGCAACTCTGGAAGATAAAGAACATTCTTCAACAAGAAATCAGGGAATCCAGGCATCTTCAGCCGAATGGTGCCCATTCCCTTTGGTTTAAGACTTGACTTATCTGCAAAGTAAACTATGCCATGTATTGTTTCATTAATTTCTTCAAAACAATCTTTTCTAAAAGTCATGTGTGATGTTGCACCAGTATCAAGTAGCCAACAATCTGTGTAAGATGAAAGTGAAGTCATTTCATTAATACCAAGATTGCAATGTGCAACAATACAATGAGAAGAATCTGAAGATTTACTATCATCTTGGTTCTTATTGTCATCTTTCTTCTGGTTATGTCTGTCTTTGATGGAGTCCCACGAATCCCAACACTGATCTGTTGTGTGTCCAATCTTTCCACAACGCTTGCACTTCAAATCTGATCTTTTGCTGAAGTTGTTTCTGCCTCCTCTACCTCTGAAGTTTCTTCTTCCTCTGCCTCTCATGCTGCTTTCTCCTTTGGGATGATCTTTGGATTGGTCTTTAGTGTGGTTCTTTGCTTTTTGAGCAAAGCAAAGTGATTCTCCAGAATGCTCGGTTGTCTTCTTACCAAAAGCTTTCTCTCTGTCAGCTATCTTCTCTACCAGGGTGTCAAATGTCAGTGATTTGAACTTGTCCAACACTTCCCAACCAAGAGATAGAGGTGCTCCCATGAGCTAGGGCATGGTGGCCCATTTCCACCTAAGTGAGGTATAATTTATTTTCATGTTTATTTTCTTGTTTTGCTTTCTAACTGATATTTTCATTTGCAGGTTTTTCATTGACATTGTTTGCAGGTTTGCCATTGTAGTAGCTTAGGTTGTTTGCATGTTTCAAGGAGGCAGAACCCTAATGAATGCTTTGAGACCTTTTGCTCTCAAACCACCCACTCTCCCTCTCATCCATTCCCATCTCATCAAGCCATTTCTTCCCATCCAAGAGAGTGGTGCTCCCATGAGCTAGGGCATGGTGGCCCATTTCCACCTAAGTGAGGTATAATTTATTTTCATGTTTATTTTCTTGTTTTGCTTTCTAACTGATATTTTTGCTTGTACGTTTGCCATTGTAGTAGCTTAGGTTTCTTGCAGGTTTCAAGGAGGCGGAACCCTAACCCATTTTTTGCAGATGGGTTCACAAAGGGCTTCATCTCCTTCTTTATTTTCTGTTATTAGCTCTTAGATCTAGTTTACAGTAGTTGCCATTTGCTTACTCTAGCTTAGTTTAGTTTGCAGTTATGTTTGTGCTATTTTCCCTTTTGTTTTTCCTATTTTTCTAAGAGCAGGAACCTACCCTTGTGCCCTATAGGCACAAGGGATCCATTCCTACCCCTGTAGCAGGGATAAATCCTTGCTACAGCTTTGGAAACCATACCAAGTCGATCCCACAGGATCCCTGGTCCAAAAATTTCAAATTTTCAAAGTTTTTCAGTTTTACCCATGTTTTTAGAAATATTGTGTTAGATCTATTTAAATCTGCTTTATATCCTATTTTAGTCAGCGCCGAAGCCTCTGCTAGGCCAAGCCGAGTCAGACAAACCCAGTATCAGTTATTGTTGGCCATATCTGACCCTACATCACCAAAAAAAACCCTTTCTAAAGCAGGACGCTCTTATCGAGGGAAAAGGTGAGACTGGGGCACTCTTAATTGGCCAACAAGTGCACCCAAGGTGCACTTAATCCCCAGACAGGAATGAATTCAGCCCAGAAGCTCAGGTTGCGGCTGTTTTCGCATTCTGTGCGACCCCCTCGCTCATTTCTAGAAAAATCTCGCAACCCCCTTGCTGGATTTGGTCAGAAATGTGCGGCCTGTCACACAGAAGTTGTATTTAAGTTTAATTAACAGTAATTTTCAGTTTCAGAGGAATGTTAGTGCGGCCCAGCCACCTCTGTCCACCACTGCAGGTCTTTTTCAATTCTAGTTTTTATTTTCTGCAAATCAATCCATGAACAATGTGTATATGCTAAATCAATCATTAAGACTTAATAAAAGGAACTAGTCTAACTAAAAGTAATTTAAAAATAACCATCTTACTGCCTCCTTCCTCCTCTACCCAATCATCACCCTCTGGGGTATTCTGGGATACGACGAAGGGTAAGCTCATATAGATCTAGGCACTCCATGGTATTTTTCCCAAACCACTAAAACTGGGTGACTTGGAAGGTAAAGGGGGTAGAGAAGGAGGGCTTCTCATGGCGCTAAGTGTCCTCCCTGTTGACCAACCTAGTACCTGGGAGGTGACCTAAGGATCTACGGATGGGCCTAGTCCCATTGTGTTGAGAGCCCAGCACCTTCTCTTGGTTTGAAGAAGAATATCACTGAGAGGTAGACATTTAGTTAGGTGAGCAATCCAGGGTTAATCACTATACTTGCTTACAAATTTCTATTTATGTTTGCATACAAAACCATGATATGAACTCTACCATGAATTCATAAACCATATTGCAACAACCAAATACCATAACAAACAAGCAAACAACACACCATACCAAATAATTAACCCAACTCAGTTCATGATGCTGAGTAAGCCTTAAAATTTACCAAATTTACACTAAGTTCAATCAATTATGCAATCTTTGAGGACATAAGTCCCTGACTGCTTCAACTATGGGAAGTACTTGGGATTTTCCCAGAAACTCATTGTGAGGAGTACCACAGGAACCCCAAAGTAGCTGGCCGCTAAGAGGAATTGCCAAGCAAAATGGGCAACGAACCCTTCCAATTGAGTAAAAGCACCCGTGAGGAACAAGCCAAGCATTGTCTTTTGGCAGTCTTGGTGGCTGGGAGACCACCTTCAGCCAATAGGAAGCCATTGAAACCGGGGTCCAAATCTCATACCCACCAGTTTCATACACAAAAGCGAACACAATTGATCCTCCACGATCTTCCTCACGCCTAAGAGGCAAACCACCACCATTTGGAACGCTTGATCGGCACCGTCGAAGCTGCTCTCAATGATCCCCCACACCTTCAGAGGGCCACACAGCCTCTGATTCTAATTCAGACCTATATCAGTATGAACCAGACCTCCACACCGCACCATCAAGCCCCATGGCTAGTGCAAACCCAGATCCATTTTCCGGCTTAACCTTAGCAAGTGGACCCATGTCCACATCACAACCAGTCACCCACAACTTGGCAAGCAGTCCAAGCATAGTCATGCAGACTATCATTAGCCAATTGCCACCACCAATAATGACCAACCAAGCTAGATCAGTGGTAACACATGGGGGCAGCGGCCCCTCCACACACATTGTCCCCCCTGCCACATAGGGGGGCAGCACACCATCCACCCACATTGCCCCTATTGACATACATGGGGGCAATGCTCCTGCCACCCAAATCGCCCCCCACACAGCACTTGGGGGCATTGGACCATCCTCAATGGTGCCACCACAAGCACCCCCATCCATGTAGATGCATTATGCACCTGCAAACCCCACCCCCATTGCAGTCCTATCCCACATCAACTTGGGGTCAAATCTTCCCTTCATGGCCCATCTGAACTTTCCTGACTTGGAAATATTAACGAATGACCCCATCCACCACCAAGATTTCTGGCCACCTATGCCAACTAAGCTGCCATCAGACATTCCAAAGTTTGAAGGCAAAGACAGGGAATGTCCCCAAAATCACATAATGACATTCCATTTATGGTGCTCATCCAACAGCATTGTAGACGACTCCATCATGCTGAGGCTGTTCCAACACACCCTTATAGGTGCCGTAGCCAAATGGTACATTGAGCTGCCACAAGCCAAGTACCCCGACTTCAACTCCCTAGCCTTCATGTTCCTACAGTATTTTCAACTCCCTATTAGATATGACGAGGGGGTCGAGATTTTGTTATCTTGTCACCAAAGCACTGCCACTCACATAACTGACCATATCCATGAGTGGTGGGGACATTGTAGCTTATGCAAAATCCAACTAGATGATAGGATATTCTTGGATTGGTTCCTTAATACTTTGCTCCCGCCCATAGCAAAGGACATCGCATCTGAACATCCCCAATTTGAAGAAGAGGCCATACTAAAGGCCCAACAATTTGATCTCATTTATGCCCAGTCTGGATACTTGTACACTGTCATTCCAGACACTCCCCGTTTGAGTACCTCTTACCGCGATGCACCAGGGGCATCCCATGCAGCAGACGGCATCATAGGGTCAGTCTCCCAACAACCACAACCTCGACTGACACCACCTATCATTGCATCGCAACCAAGCAACACTGTTAATGTTGCTTATCAAAACCAAGCTCCGGACTATGCTAGAATGATGTCCTAGTCCAGAGCAACAACCTCTTATGCACAACCTGCGCCACCGTAGCAGGCTCAGGCCATGGCTTGGCCAACACAACAGTATGTGGGGAAAATTCCCACATTTTTGGCACCACCACCCCCACAAATATACTATGCACCACCAGTGCAACAAGTTCAAGCCCCCGCCCCCGGCCCCACTCCACCCACTCCATTGGGACAAGTGTTCGCACAATAAAACTGTCCCAACCAGCATGCCCCCAACAATCAACAAGGGTAAGCTAGAAACAACCGACCCCCCAACCAAGGCAATAACCAATCACAAGGAGGCGGTCAGCAACTGAACCCTCCCAATAATGTCGCGGCTAACCAGCCAACCCAAAACCCCCCACGGCAGAATGCACCAAGACGCAATGCTCCGTTGTGCACAAACCAACCTTGTACACTCTGTGATGTTTATGGGCATTACACATTTGAGTGTCCCCTCATGGCTCGAGCTAAGCAGGCCATTCAAAATGAGGCCCAACAGGCCGCCAATGCCCCCAATCAAGCCCAACCCAACCAGGCACCACAAGGACCTCCTCCCACAGTGCTTCAAAACCCACTACCAATCCAAGGATTGGTGGCAACCGCTCCCCCTCCCCAGGCCAATCCCAATGCTCCAGGAGCACCGCCCACGGCCGAAACAGGTGTTCACCACCTGCTAGTCATGACCACTAAAGAGGTCAACTTATAGACTAGAATAAATCAGTATGGTACCACCACTGAACCTGCCGACTCATCAGCAGCATCCATGTCTAAGACAACCAACCTACCTCTCTAGTTTCCCCCGTTCTCGTGCCCCCCCATACATAGATTTGCAAATAATGCCACAGCTAGAGCTGCAGTTAGCTATAGCATTGTGGATGAGTTGGCCCAAACACCAACTGCCATGTCTGCTCTTGAGGTACTTAAAACGTGCCCAACGCAGCAAAATCCTTACTAGCCGCTCTAGGGGCAATAGACCCCTCCGACTCCAAGTTAATCATGTTTGACATAGAGAATGGAGAGTCGCGCATGCCCTCCACTATTGCCTTCCAAATCTTGGTGTCCATCCGGAACTTGGTTGTGCATTGATGCATAGTGGATGAGGGGGCATCCACGTGCGTCATGTCTACCTTGGTTTGGTAGAAGCTTGGATCATCGATTCTGCAACTGTCCTCCACAACTCTATGGGCTTATGATGGACATCCCACTAAAGCCCAAGGAATCCTCCCCCATGTCCCCATCACGTTAGCTGAGAAGACAGTCTTAATCGACATCGAAGTCGTCAATGCTCAACTGGACTACAACCTCCTCCTTGGGAGGAGTTACATGTATGCCATGAGAGCAATCGCGACAACTGTCTTCTACCTCATGATGTCCCCCCACAAAGGGAAGATTGTAACAGTTGACCAGCTCACCTACCATGATCTGCAAGGGTTAACAGCGCTCGCCAACATTATCCCTACCATCACCACCATTGAGTTGCAAGGAGCGACCGCACATGCTAACGTCATCCCCACAACCAACACTATGGTTGAGAACACACTAGCCTCCCCACTGTTGAATGTGGGCCCTAGGTTGTTTACTAATCCCACCATGATGGCTCCTTTCCCGTTGGTGTCACCACCACGGACACAAAAGTAAACTGTGGACTTGTGCATGGTCTCATCAAGCATCGCTGCACCCAAACATTAACCGCAGCCACAACCCCAACCACAACCAAAACATCGTTCGTAGCCACAATGCTTGAAGCAGCCGCAACACCACCCACAGCAGTAGCATTACGCGTAGCCTCAACCACAACCTCACCCCCACATGCAACCAGTTGGGAGTTATGTGGGCTTATCTCCGGTCCATACAATTCCCTTCCTCTTTCCCCCACCTGGTGTCATGAGCAAGCCGGTCATGGCCACCTTAAGCCTACCCAGCTTTACATTGGGGATCCCGTTGTGGTATCTTGATCCACCAGCTCAACCAGCAATTCCTTAGGTTGTGTTAACCCCGGTGCAACCTATTGTGGTTGAGTCTCACCCCCACCTAGTCCACATAAGCCAACCGCCGCACCCACACCTGCACCGCCCCAACCCAAAAGGGCTAGGGGAAAGAACACCAAATCCACCGCAGAACCACGATAAGTCCCACCTTGTGCCATCTGCGAACAACAGGGCCATCCAACTCAAAATTTCCCTGAAATCCCAGTGATCCCTGCACATCTAGATGCCATGGATACAAATGAAAACATCCCCGTGGTTGAACTCCCAACCGCCCCAGTAGTAAAGAACAAGGCATTGAGGACAAACCATGCTTGCACCCTTTGCGGCTTGTATGGACATTACTCCCACCATTGCCAAGACCTGCCCAAATTTTGAATGGCTCTTACTGACCTCCGTCACCATTCCCTTGAGTCTGAGATCACCTTGATCGAATAATTTCACCCACCACCACCTTCTTCAGACACCATGTCCATCTACATGATGTCTAGTTCCACCGACCTGCTCATCTCCACCAACGGTCCATCAAACCTGTCACTTTGTTGCTTCAACAATGATGAGGAGATACTTGAATCTTTGACCTCCCCGGAATACCCATGGGATGACATGCACCATTTCTCATTCTTCCTCCCGAAAGAGCTTGTGTCGCAATCCGACCAATTTTCCATGGAGACCAAAGATTTCATCCATGGGAAGGTTGACTGGTTCAAGAACCCAATCCCAGCACCTGATGCCTTCGAAGAAGGGAACATGGTGAACATTTCACCAACCATTAAAATCGACATCTAAACCAACTCTAAGATCATTGAAGAAATCATGCTGGTGGAAACTTGCTCCCCAGAAGAGGTCAATGCATACACCGCTCTCTTCCAAGAATTTTGCGACATCTTCACCTGGTCATACACTGAAATGCTCGGCTTAGATCCATCCATTGTGGAACACCACATTGACACATGGCCTGATGTGGCATCCATCTTCTAGAAGCAACGACCCATCCATCCATCCAAAGTGGCTGCGGTGAAAGCCGAGATAGAGAAGCTGCACACAGTCGGCTTCATTTATCCCATTGCATACACAACTTGGGTTTCTAATCCTATTCCTGTAAATAAAAAATAGGGTTCCATTCACGTTTTCACAAACTTTCACGATCTTAATGGGGCATTTCCCAAAGTCAAATTCCCCACCCCGTTCATCGACCAAATCATCGATGCATGCGCCGCACATGAGCCCTTTTCCTTCATGGATGGATTTTCCAGCTACAACCAAATCCAAATCCGGAAAGAAGACCATTACAAAATGGCATTCACAACCCCATGGGGCACATTTGCCTACTGAGTCATGCCCTTTGGCCTCAAAAATGTTGGAGCCACCTTCCAGCGTGCCATGACGCACTGCTTCCACGATCTCGTGCACATCATATTGGTTTGTTTCGACAACATCATCGTGCGGTCGTAAAACCACACACAACACATAGACGACTTGTGACAAGTCCTCATGCGATGTCGCCAGTGCAGAATCCGCTTGAACCCATCCAAGTGTGTTTTCTGTGTCCCCATGGGCTGTCTCCAAGGATTCATCGTGTTACACAAAGGAATGATCATTGATCCTGGGAAAGTCCAAATGAAATTCCCCCTAACGTCACCCCTTTGAATGACAGCGTTCTAAATTTGTATTATAGTTCTTCCATTTTTTGTTTGACACATTTTTTCCCAATTGAGTATTATGTATCGTTTCCTCTCATTGCTTTAGATGGAACACACCCCAGATCGGTATATGGGATTCGCAGATGGAGCAAGTAGATGGTACCCGAACCTCGCCTCGGCTACATGGGTAATCTACTCCCCATCACGCGAGTTGATCCACATCGACGGCATATGCGTGGGCACCGCAACCAACAACCAGGCGGAGTATGATGGTTTCAATGGCCTCTTGGCCGCCACTCTACAATTAGGAATTCATCATCTCGACGTCTTCTTAGACTCCCAGCTGCTTGTTACTCAACTGAACAATCACTACCGAGTTCGCGATCCCTGCCTCTTTAGAAAGTACCTGCGCACTAAACACATGGTCAGAACATTTGAATCCATCACATTCACACATGTTCCCAGGAACGTCAATAGCGTCACAGATCAAATGGCTAAGGATATTCTAAATTAACACATCCATAACAGTATATAGGATTAACATACAACCATAACAGAATGCATAATAGAATGCATAATCATGTCTAAAAATACACACACAGTGTAATAATACATCACATAGACATTTGCATCCCACAACATAATAAAAAGACTCACATAATGAAACCACAAAAGTGCATCCACGTGTGTCAAAAATATATATAAATATAAATCCATAAGTCGCATGTCCACAACATGTCCAATACAAAAACGAGAAGCCACAAAGTTTTCTCAATAGGATATACATAAGCAACACAAAAACCCCTAAGTGCACCAACGCACTAGGAATAGCCACACAAGGCTACTAATCCGACTTAAACCCATCATATGACTCAGCATCATCATCTTCTGAATAGGACGCATCCTCTACAAGAAGACCACCTCTCTCCATCCGGCGAAAGTGCTCACAAGCCACAGCCATCTTCCTCATCACACCCGTCAGCTTAGGAGGAAGATTGTGAATAGCAGCAATAAAGTTAGTATTCAGGTGCTGCCATCCAACATCTGACACTCCAGTAGCTACCTCCTCCATGTACGGTACCAGTCCATCCATATCCCGCTGCCGCCTGCGGGAGCTCCTGGAAGGGGCCGCCACAGAAGCCACCGTAGGAGGTATGGTAACCACCCGCCTTCGATGCCCAGGTGGCGGGAGCGAACCAACATATGCACACACAAGAAAGGACACCATCAGTCCACATACATCAATATGAAAATCACTAACTACCTCAACTATACCATGCATAAATATAAACATAAAAATATCAAGCATACATACCAACTGGTCCCCAAGCCTAACCAGGAGGTTGGGGCATCTCAAGATCCCCCTGGAAATCCATACCTGCATATGGGTACTCCTCGATCACCATAGGTAGCTGAAGCCACTGCTCCAGCAACTCCTCTATGAAGAAGCGGCCCACTCTGCTGCCACCCTCGCGAATCATCATCTGGCACCACCTATACGTCCTCGGCTCCCGTGGACCACTGTCCTATACAGCCCGATGAGGATGAAGTGTAGGTACTTTCTCAAAGAAGAAAGCACATAGGAAGGAGCCAAAGCAAAAACCAGCGCCAGTAGTCTTCAACTTGTTCAGTTGACGTCGAATAGCCTACAAGTACATCTGGCCCCATGCATAATATGCACCACCTATGGCACACTCTACTAGCTGCAACTGACCACCATAAATCTTGTGGCTCCCCATGGAACCCAAGATGCGCTACAGTAAAGTCCCCACCGCCCGTGTGGACAACTCCTTGATATCACACATCAGGATGTAAGAACCACGCACATACGTTGTAGCGTAATAGTGTTGATCACATAGATCCTCTAATGTCTCCCCCTGAGACAGTATAGGTGCCACATCACCAACTACTCCCAATATTGGGAGCCCAATAATGAAATACACATCCTCCAATGTAATCTCAATACGCTGGCCCTAGAAGAGGAACACCTCCTCAGCAACATCCCAAAAACCGATCAAAGTTTGCATCAGCAAACGGTCCCAAGCTCCACATAAGTGGAATCCTCATAAACTTTAGCAAACCACAGCGGGCTAGTGTATCTCTAACACCCCTGTCACACGATGATGCATCTCTGGTAGGTTTGCAATCTCTCTCCCTCCATTTGATCTCCACCATCCTGCACAAAGCAAGAACCCTGATGTCAGACATCCCCACCATCAGAAAACCACCAAAAAGAGGCTAGGGCGCACTTAATTGGGCAAAAGGAGTGCCTAGGGCTTTCATAATTTCCCAATAGGTGCGCCTAGGGTGCACCTTTCCCTTCGAAATGAGCGACCTGGTGCACAAGAAACCCCAAACAGCTCATGGGGGGGCTCCAGGTGGTCAAAATCAGTAAATAAGCCATCAAAATGAAGAGGTTCAGTAAGATATTTTACCTGCAAGTCATGGCTCACGAAATCATCGATCGGATCAAGAGAAATCAGCAAATGAAGAATTAGAACCCACCTCTCCAACTCCACAATGAACAGTGACAATGACACTTCACCATGTGGACCCTCCCCTTTTATAAGCCCCATTTGACCTAATTTCTTTCAATCGACATAACAGGACCATACGAACTCCGTTTGAGACGTCGTTCATGCCATTGGTTTTATAATTCTTCCCTCTATCTAGTTATGAGACCATCGTCTCATGTTTAATAAGTCAATTTCGGGACCATCTCCCACAAGTCACCTCGATTCATGAGCCATGACATGACGATGCAAGTGTCTACAGACCAGTACTCATATCACACTTCCTGGTATCAGTACTTTTGTTTTTGCATTTATAATTGTCTTTTTCACCGCACCACATGTGGACATCTAGACCATCGTCCACAAACACCTTTATTTTTCTTCCATGTATTTGGCATAGAAGCGTCCTCGGGCCGCTGCCCATCAAGGACTGTAATTTTAGCTTTTATTTTATTTCTAACACATAGATTGTCTTTTCTTTTTACTGCACCTTACGCGGACCTCTGGACCATTGTCCACAAAATAATTTCTTTTCTTGCACGTATTTGGCATATAAATGCCTCCGGACTTGTACTTACATCGCATGTAGTTAAGTCCGTCCACTGCAACACACACACATGCTCTCCTGACCTCTGTCCGAGAGCCACCTTAGTTTGTGTGTCTCTGCCGCACCGTCTCGTAGGCCTCTGCCGTGATATATCCCACGCATGCATTGGTATGTTTGAGAGCCTTCTGCTCCATCCATACTGTGTGGATGACCTTTGGACCTCTGTCCACCGTCTCGACATGGGGCACTGCATGTGCCACCATCGATTGACCACATTGGAGTTTTGTTTAAGCTCTTTTCTGACTCCTTAAAATAATGAAAAGATCGCCGAGTGCAGCTGCTTCCTTTCCCACTCGCTAAAGTATAGGAAAGGGTGTCTACATTGTCTCGTTTACCTCCTTTTGTGGACCATGTAGATCATTTCATGAAAAGGACCTCCTTGGCACACTCAAGCCAAGACTGTTCCCCTCTGCATACTTTTGTGCTTTCTCGGGCAGAGGGGTTACACTTTACGAAAAATCTCACCACTGGTTGTCATTAAGCTCTTTTCCAACCGTCTCAACAAGAAAAGATCACCGAGCAAACTTGGTTTTGTTCATGCTTGTAAAAGTATTTGAATGACCGTCCAGTCAGTATAGGTTTAACCTTTTTCGGCCTGATTGGACTACCAACAGTAAATAAGTCTCTCATCCCCTCCAGGATGGGCGAGCACTCCTATGTATACTTTTATCCTTTTTCGAGCACAGGAGACTACCAACAAAAAAGAGCCCCCACTGGAGTCTTCTTCGTGCTTTCAGACTCTCTAAAATTGAAAGCACCATCAAGCATTTACCTTCTCAGGGTCACCAAAAATCCACGATATCGTACCATAATGGTGTCCCTAGACACCCCCCCCCCCCACACCAAATAGTTTGGCAGCATTCCCCCATTGGGGCACCTTTGTTCAGAGTACTCTGCAATGTGTCTTCCTTGGATCCCATCAGTATCAAAAGTGTCCACCTCCTCCAAGTATTTCCCATCTGCAGCGACATTCCCAGTTTTACAACTATGATCCCATTCCCTTGAGACAGTTTCATTTGCTGCCTAGTCCACCCTACCATCATACTCTGAAAAAAGGAAGTTTGAGTCTCCCACTCCCCCCCTACCCCTGTTCAGTTCTTTCCCTTCCCTCCCCTCCACCCCAATCCAATGATTCAGTCCACAGATTGCTTCACACCTTTCAGTTATCCCTCACACTCCTGGTCAAGGAAACAACATTGCCTTGACTAGGGGCAGGTCTCCCTATGTCGATGCCAACACACATATTCCAAAGGATAGACCTAGAGGTCCCTGTACCTGGGTTTCATTTACATCATTGATGAGTTCCTTAGACCACTTGAGAGGAGTCCTTAGTGCCTCTTGAGATGGTTGTTTCTCACGTGCTTGACTTCAACTCCATCATCGCACCATTGAGATTCGTACAGGGTTTGTTCCGCACAATACTTGGTCGAAGACCCCGGATGTCACCTGACTCTAGCACATTGGTGAGTCCACTCAAGGGACCTAAACAGGTTATGTCCCTTGTGATTTCCAAGTTGCGTTGGAGACAGTGATCAGAAGCCCCAGTAGTGCTTCGATATACCTTTATGATTGATACAGCATACTTGTACCACAGAGACTCTGACTCTCAATCAAGGAGTCCATACAGCTATGTACCATTCCAGATCCAGTAGACCGTCAGTCATAAAGATATAGAATTCCATGAGAATGACATGGGTCCAATGTACCAGATCAGTATTGTATTCAGCCTCGCATGAGAGGCAACCAACATTGTAACATCAGTTGTATATGATCGGTTCTTGTATTTTAGAGCATAGATCAAATGATTATTTTGACATTGTCACAAGCATGGGAATTCCCACCTCGTCCATATAAATGTCACACATTTATTGTATCTCACCCATTGATGGGAACCAAATTAATACAAAAACCAAAAGCCACCATGCCCCAGCCCCGGAAGCACCACCTCTACACAGCAAATCCTATGATGTTCGTCGGCCATACATTGAGCTCCTGCCCTCACACATCAGGGGGCAATCTGTTAACCCAAAAATCCCCCAAATAGCTCTCTCTGGCCTACACCACCCAAGGATACCATCTCACAACACTCATTTCACTCCATAAGACCTTCCATTTGACCCCCACACCTCCAAAAGAGCCCAAGGATGAAGAAAAGGTCTAAAAACCCCAAAAAAGAGCCCAAAATAGCCCCCTAGGAACTAAATCCCTCAAAAAGGGGCTAAAGTTAGGGAGGAAAGGGCTAAAGCCCTGACCAAGGGTTTAAAACCCTAAAATCCCTTGGAAAAACTATAAAAGGAGGGTGGGGGGTCACTCTCAAGACACTCCTCACTTTCCTATTGTTATGCTGCTCGTGGATGCTTTGGGACCTTTGCCTCTCAAACCACCCACTCTCCCTCTCCTCCATCTCCATCTCATCAAGCCATTGCTTCCCAACCAAGAGAGAGAGGTGCTCCCATGAGCTAGGGCATGGTGGCCCATTTCCACCTAAGTGAGGTATAATTTATTTTCATGTTTATTTACTTGTTTTGCTTTCTAACTGATATTTTTGCTTGCAGGTTTTATGTGTTGACATTGTTTGCAGGTTTGCGATTATAGTAGCTTAGGTTGCTTGCAGGTTTCAAGGAGGCAGAACCCTAACCCATTTTCTGCGGAGGGCTTCACAAAGGGCTTCATCTCCTTCTTTATTTTCTGTTATTAGCTCTTCGATCTAGTTTACAGTAGTTGCCATTTTCTTACTCTAGCTTAGTTTAGTTGCAGTTCTATTTATGCTATTTTCCCTTTCGTTTTTCCTGTTTTTCTAAGAGAAGGAACCTACCCTTGTGCCCTATAGGCACAAGGGAGCCATTCCTGCCCCTGTAGCAGGGAGAAATCCTTGCTACAACCCTCATGTGTTATGTTACTCCTTGGTTTTATTTACCTTGAGATTAATTTTTATTTGAGGATTGGAGTCCCTCTCTCACCTAGTGCGCCCTCATGTGTTGGTTTAGTATGCATGTTGGTGTATCAACTTGATTTGTAATTTTTATTTGTTGTTTTTGGAATGTAACTCTCATGATTGTGTCCCTCTCTCCCAATTCAAATTGCTCATGAAGGAATTTGATTTTCTTGTGCTGGAAGTCACTCTTATGTGTTGGTTCATGCTTTTGCTCTTGTTCTTGTGTTCAGCAATTCTAGTTTGATTGTGTTGCTCTTGGTATGAGATCCTTTTTTATCATGTTCCCAAGTTGAATTACTCTAGATCCACTAGTATTTGTCCTAGAGCCACTAGAATTTCCATGGATTGCAAGTGCTACTTTCCATTGAGTTGTGGTTGGATTGTAGTCCTTGATCCATTGGAATTGCCCTGAAGTGGAAGTAGATGTTAGACTTGCCATTGGGTTGTGGTTGGACTGATTTCTTGAGATAATTTGTGGTCGAGTGCTCCCATTCTTTTGGCATCATGGTTATGGCTCAACGTGACCATTTCAAAGTGGTTTTTGTCTTGCATTGTGTCTATGGCTCGCTGGAGTGTGGCACGGTCGATTTCGGTTGCGTATTTGGAAAACATAAGTGATTTATCTCATGTTTATTTAATTTATTTGGCTCTGATATTATTTTTTATGGATTCACATGGAATGTCTGATGAAACGTATGAGCTATTTGTGGATGAAATTTCTCATCGGATTCATTCTATTTATGCAAGTGAATTTTGAGAAGGAATTGGAAACTAATTTTTGGGACTTTGTGCACAAATTGTTTGAGGAAATGATTCTTTGGAACCTATGATATAGAACTGATATTTCTTCCCCTAGTAATTATATAATGTGTATTTTGATGGTATAGTAGCCTTGGAATGGTTTAGTCACTTCCCTTTGCTGCTTCTACCTTTTATTTTATTTTTTACACAAACGGATAAGTTTTTTTTATTTTTTTTGAGAAAAATTAGAAGTTACAATGAGGTCAAGCTAATGAGTCTGCAACCAATTACAAATAGAGCAAAAAAATACATGAAGAATAACAAAAGTATTACAATACTCCCAAAAGAACGAATTTGTGTAATCCAACACAATGCATCCTGATTACGGGAACAGCTGAAATGAGTTGATTTCATCGTTGATGCCGAGACTTCCTTGGAGCATAAGACAGGATTTATTGGCCAAAATATCTGGTGATTTATTCAAATCACGCAGGATGTGAAAGAAACAACTCTGTCAAAATCATTTAAAATAATTGTGATAATCTTTAAAATTTTGTTCAAAGAAGGATTGTTAAAGTGTTCATCGGAATTCAACTTTTTTATCAATAACTCAAAATCCCCAAAGATTTGAATTGATTTATAGCTGAGATATTTTGCAATCTGGCAGGCCTTCAAAAGACCATATCATTCTGCTTGATTGTTTAAGCATTTTCCAAGACCCCAACAAAAACAAGTTTCAATAAATTTGTCTGAGGATAGGATCACACCACCTGCTCCAGAAATTATGGGATTACCCTTAGAGGCACCGTCGAATAAAATAGTGGGAATAGCCTTCCTCTTCCACCACAAAGAGAAAGCAACTTCATTAACTCTCAATCGCCAAAAAGGTGGATAAACTAGTTTTTTAATTGCAGCTCTCCTAACACCATTCAAGGAAGGACCCAACTATTCGACTGCTTCGAGGGGAAGAGAAGCATGACCCAAGCTTCCAGCATATTCCACAATGAATGCTTTCACTTTTTCCACAACAATAGCAGGCTTGAAATATTTATTACTGAAGATCCACTTATTTCTGGCAGTCCACACAGACCACCAAATAAAATTTGGCACAGACGGCCAAATTTTGTTCCAATCAGCATTGAGTTTTAATTTGAGTGGGTTTCGATCTTTCCACTTGCTAAAAAAGAAGGGAATAACATCTTTAGAAGATACAGAGACTTGCATACCATACAGAACGGTCCCCCACACGATTTGAGAAAACCAACATTCAATGAAAATGTGGTTGGAAGTTTTAGGAGCTGAATTACATAGAATACACTGGAAGGGACCATTAAATCCACATTTAATTAAGTTCTCACCAATCAGAACACGTTGGTGAATGAGAAACCAGGTAAAAAAATTAACTTTCGGCAAGCAAAATGAATCCCATACATATTTCCAAAGAGAAATCGGCCATATTGAAGGATGAGAAGAACGTAATGTAGCGAATCCATGGGAAGCATAGTCATATCCAGTGCGCTCCCAGCCACAATGATCTTTATGTAAACAATGGGTAGGAGTAGAGTCTGACAACGATGATAACAGTAATGATTGGAGAGACTGAAGAGATTCTGGAAAGATTGGAAGCGTCTAGCCTGTCCATTTACCATCACGGTCCCATGTGCAAATATCAGCAAGCCTGGTAGTTCGATGGTTGTCAAAAAGAAGCCTGACAGGAATAAGAGAAATAATGGAGGAGAGAGGAGTATTCCCAAGTATGTTGTCCTCCCACAAATAAATCCTTGCCCCATTGCCAGGAATTCTAAACAGCTGTTGTTGATGAGATTAAACCCTTTTTTACATGAATTCCAAATTGCAGTACCTTGATGAAGAGATTCTGCTTTTATATTTCTCAATGAACTTCCTTTTAAATATTTCAACCAAAAGATCTTGCTAACCGGATGCTTTCTGTCAGCAAAAAAATGCCAGATAAGTTTTCCACCCATGGCGAAATTAGCTAAGCTAGGATCCTGAATCTACAGACCACCTTCCGAAATGTTGATGTAATTGTAAATTCAAAATGCATTCACTTGTATATATTATGTATTATACCTTGATGTTTATTTTGGGATGTTTTTGTAATGTAATTGAGACATGTCATTCCCCGATGTTCCGATCGGGAGTTTCTATAAAGTGAACAAGTCATGTCAAGTCATTGTGGGTAACCCTCCTATTTGTCAAGGGTTAAAGTCCCCGCAGTTATGGGTCCCTAGGGTTATTATACTATCCTAGAGAAGTCGACCCTAGGTGATTCATTGTAAGTCGGGGCAATATTCCCCACCGTTGTGTTAAGGATAACCCTCCTTGTTGGTCGTAGGAGGCAAAGTCTCCACAAGTTGTGGGGCACTAGGGTTATTAGACACTCCTAGAGATGTCGGCTCTAGTAAGTAATTGTTAAGTGAGGCCGACATGTTGTAGTGGGTTTCAAGTGAACAAAATAATATAAATAGAGAGTGAGCCTCTCTATTTATAACACACACACACTCACTCATTGGGGTGCATGAGTGAGAGAGGAGAAGCTCTCTCAGTGTGAGAAAGAGAACAAGTTGTGAAGATCATCTTTTCTATTTTTGGGTTTTACTGAAGCCATTGGTGCTCATTCTATATCTAAGGAAGTTATAGGGTTTTCTCCTTTATGGTTTCCCTGAGGAAAACTCTTTGTGTCTCCTGTCTCTTGTGTTTTATTGTTGTGCATGTTATTCTCTCAGATAAGATCCTAAGATCATAATGCTAGCTTTAATGATAAAAATCTAACATGGTATTAGAGCTAACCTAAGAAGAATACATTGTGCAGCTACAAAAGCTAGGGCTTCTTAATTTTTGGGTCTCTCTCCATAATCCATCAGCAAAAGTATGTTAGGCTAACTATCCATTGAAGGGCGCATCTTTCTGTCGAAGCGAAATTCGATTCCGAGCATTTTCAGTTTTTGGTACGAGAAATTAGGGCTTCTTATAGAAGAGGAATTTTTTAGTGAGCCCAGCATAGGATTTCTCTTCTCATCAAAATTGAATTTTAGAACCTTGATCAATATTTTTGGTTGGGTGAAACTCCAGGAAAGTCAAACCCTAGTTTGACCCAGAGCTAGAAAAACCCTAAATACTAAAACTGATAATTTTTGGTACATTCGATATATCTTGGGATTGGAGAAGGATAAAGAGCTGAAACTTTCACAGTCCAAACATAAAATCCTGATTTACGTTGTATCCAAAAATCAGCCTCATATTCGCTATATTCTGGGATATATGATCCCTCCAAGTTAGGGTTCCAGCCTCTTCCAGGATTCATCCCTAAACAAGACACCCAGAGAGAATTGCCATATCTCAGGATACAAAGGTCCAAATGAAATTTATAAAGATGTTTCAGAAAGGGCATGGATTTCACCTTCTGTGTTCCTATTTTTAGACCCAGGAGATGAAACAGTGACATGTGGAATTCTGTACAACTTCGTTGTGTTGAACAGTCATGTAGCAGGTCACATTGGGAAAATGATCATAAGTCCCAATTGGTGAAACAAATTCTGATGAAACCTATGGTGTTGGAACAAGGACATGTGAGGATACCTCAGTGTGAATTTTCACAGAGGAGTAGTAATTTCAAAGATATCGTAGAAATAGTATCAAGAATTTCTGCAGAAGAAATTGGTAAACTATGGCTTCCTGTTCCGGGAGCTTCCCTCCACTGTTTTCAAAAAATGAGTACATTGGACAGCTCACTTTGAAGATATCTATATTTCTATCCAATCAGATCTGAAAGATTCCAATTTTTTAAAATTATGGTTTCTCTGACAAACCCTAGATCAACCAACTCTGGAACCAGGACGGAAACCTCAAATCGGTAAGATCTAATCTTTTGCTATTTTCATTTGAGGTTCTCATTTCAAAGTGATATATTACATCAGCTTGATGATAATCTTGGTGAAGTTGACAACTTCCAAGTATGGAAGTATATGATCTCTCTGAAGAAAATGAATTGGACACCCACATGAGTGGAAAGGTTCCAGTTCCAGAGGGAGATGAGGCTCAAAGCCTTACACAAGAAGAACTTGGTCAAGGCCAAGAAGATCATTGTTGACTCAATCACGAATCAACTTGTACCACAAGTGTCTTCCCTAAAGACACCGAATATGTTTTATTCCTTGACCAAGATATTTGAAGGAAGGAACATAAATCAGAATATGACCTTAAGAAACCAGTTGAAGAATGTGAAGATCTAGAATGCAAAGACCATGTAGTCATACTTTACAAGGGTGTCTTAAATCAAAGAAAAACTTGTAATAGTAGAAGAAGAAGTGGAGAATGTAGAAGTGGTGATAGCCACCTTGAATGGCCTACCAAGATCATGGGATTCATTCAGTCAAGGAATGTGTGCCAAAAGGAAGTGATTACTTTCAGCAGACTTTGGGAAGAAGAAGAAGCTCGACTCATAATAAGAGAAGAGAAGATGGGAGCAAATGAAGATCAAGCTCTCACCATCCAAAGAATATCCCTCAAGTGATGAAGAATACAAAGAACTCAATTCTTGAAGAACCTCTTATCCATCTTAGCATAAGAAACGATGCTATTATGAATAAAGAAGATGATGAAGCTGAAGGCTCAAGAAGGAGTCTACCTACAAAACAAATAAAGATAAGTATTCAATTGCAATTTCATGATATTGTTTTGATTATGCATTTGTTTATATTCAGTTGATGTATTATGCATGATAGAATGTTTGAATTAATGACAGTATACTACTAATATGCATGTAATGGGTAAGTAGCTCATGGTGCTATACAACTCTCCATTGCTACTTATCTAGAATGAAACCTCTTTGCTGACATATTGGATTAGTGCACAATCTCAATGTTGTCCTGGTGGAGATCGAAGGCATCTAGAAATGTTTCAGTGAGACATGGATGAATGTTGTACTGGCTAAAATAGTTGCATGATCATATATTTATGCATAAGAATTTTCCATTATGAATATGCCTTATGAAATGTTTCTAAACATACAACTAATGCATTTGACTTATAGGAAAGATCACGTAAAATCGCCTACAAGAAAAGAAGAATCAGACTTGTTCCGAAGAACAAGTGACGACAGTTCAAGATGAAGAATAATTTGTCGAAAGCAGTGACATCATTGATGCAGAACCTTCCATCCATGAAGAAGTAACCAAGAAGAAAGGGAAGACCAGTTCAAGAAGAATGATGTCTAGGATACAGTATCGATACATGAAGGGAAGTTCGTAGTTCCATCATGCAGTAGATGGAAACATCGTTGGATATAAGGCAAGATTTGTAGCATGAGGCTTCTCACAAAAAGAATGCATAGACTACGAAGAGACATTTGCAGCTAGTGGGAGTTGAGACACATGACAGGCATAATCATGTGTGCAAATGAAAGTAGGCCTTGTACGAGCTCATAAGACACCCATGGGATAACACATAGATGAGGAGCTTGATGAAGACCTAAACCTTTGCTACAATGTTGAAGATGAAATTCTATAGAGGATGACAAACTCTCAGATGGGTGCAAGAAGAACCTTTGAAAAATTTCAAGGTAGAGGATCTTGGTATCCAATGATCCTAGATGGATACTACTTGTCACTCCGATACAGAATGTTTCAGTGCATAGAGTATGAAAGACAGAGGGAGAATGATGTTATGCTTTAGAGGGAGTGACTGTAGGAGATCCTGAGATTCGACATGGTATGACAGGATGGATAGATTACTGATGACTCTAGGCTTTACTGAGAGTAAAGCGGATTCCAACCTTTGCTTCAAGGTTGAAGGCGGAATACCAATGATGCTCCTGTTATGTGTTGATGCACTATTTTCTAGGCATGGAGGTGTGGCAAAATGCGGATGGAATCTTCCTCAGACAAGGGAAGTATGTAGTAGAGATCCTGAAGAGGTTCAAGATGATGGACTGCAAGTACATGACCACACCTATGGCATCGAACCTGAAGCTATTGAGTGTTGCTTCATTAGAGTCGGTTGATGACATGATGTATTGTCAGATGATTTACCTGACAAATAGGAGACTAGATATTTGCTTTGTTGTGAGCACAATGAGACATGTTCACCTGATGGTTACAAAGCATGCAGTGAGGTACCTGAAGGGTACAGTTGAGTATGGGATCAAGTGTGATCTCTTGGTTTGGCAGGATGGAGTCCTGCATGGCGCTGAGTACAGCTGAGGAAAAAAGATGTTGCCACTTTCTATTTGGGAGGTAGTATGTTTCTTTTGAAAACTACTGTTTGATTTGGTTGATCTAACTTGCATTTTTGTATGATGCACAGAGGAGCAGTGATCCAGATCAAGATCTCTCGAAAGAGGAATTTCTAGCATAACTGATGAGACAGGTTGTCTGAGCATAAATCTTGGCAAAGCTCGTAGGTTACTCAGACGTGAACGGTCCTGTAGATTTCCCTCGGATGTAATCGGTCCTGGTGAAGCTCGCAGGTTATCCTTGGATGTAATCATCCCTGATGTGATTCTATGCTAGAAATGGCCAAAGTGAAGTTTGAGTACTCCAGGGAAAATCTTGGTGTTCTCTAGATCGAGGTTCCCTCCAAGGGGAAATGATGAGACCTAGAGCCATTCTAACATGGTGAGAGGATTAGGTTCCTTCCATGGTCAGATGTAAGGGCTGATCCATTCTATCATGGTGAGAGGATTTGGTTCCTTCCATGTCAGATGTGAGTGCTGAGCCATTCTAATGTGACTGTGGGATTGGTTCCTACATGATCAGATATAAGTGTTGAATGTCATTCTTGGAATGGAGGCACCTGGTTAGTTACCAGGAATACTCAGCTTGGTGTTGAGTTACCATTCTATGAGAGAATGGAGGAACTTGGTCAGTTACCAGGAATACTCAGTCTGGGACTGAGGGCCTTTCTGATATGACTGTAGGATGTAGTCTTACATGATTAGATGTGAGTGCATGGCCATTCTGATGTGATTGAGGGATGTGTTCCCACTTGATCAGATATAAGGGTTGATGCCTTTCTCTAGGAGAATGGAGGCACCTGGTCAATTACCAGGAATCCTCAGTCTGGGCCTGAGAGCCCTTTCGATGTGGTGTTTTCGAACATGGTCGAATGTAAGTGTAGAGACCTTTCGATGCGGTGTTTTCGAACATGGTCGAATGTAAGTGCTGAGCCCTTCCGATGCGGTGTTTTTGAAAATGATCAGATGTAAGTGCTGAACCCTTCCAATGCAATTCTTTCGAACATGGTCAGATGCAAGTGCAGAGCCCTTCCGATGCAGTGTGTTCGCACATGGTCAGATATAAGTGTTGAGCCATTCTAGCGCGATGTGTTTACACATGATCAGATGTGAGTGCTGGGCCTTTCTGACAACATGAGGTCAGATGTGAGTGTTGGGTGTGCCTTTCTGACAAGATGAGGTCAGATGTAAGAGCTAGGTGGGTCATTCTGACTTAAGGTTAGATATAAGCGCTGAAGACCTACATGAAGGGTAGGCCTACAACCAGCATGAAAAAGGGCTGGCTCTGTAGAACTTCCTGTGATGAGAAGAATGAAGAGATAGCACCATTTGATTGAGATAGCAGAAGTAGTAATGATGATGATGAATCAGTGATGATCCAGCTTTGATAATGATCTAGATCAAGTGATGATCTAGACTTGATGATGATCCAGCAGTGACGATCCAGATCAAGTGATGATCTAGACTTGATGATGATCTAGTAGTGACAATCCACATCAAGTGATGATCTAGACTTGATGATGATCCAGCAGTGACGATCTAGATCAAGCGATGATCCAGACTTGATGATGATCTAGTAGTGACGATCCAGATCAAGTAATGATCTAGACTTGATGATGATCCAGTAGTGACGATCCATATCAAGTGATGATCTAGACTTGATGATGATCCAGCAGTGACGATCCATATCAAGTGATGATCCAGCAATGATGATGATTCAAATCGATATGAAGATGACTTGAAGATGAAGATGACCTGAAGATGAAGATGACTTGAATATGACAAGAACTCGATGATGATCCAGATGATACAGAGAAGAAGACTTGTGCTAATAAATTATGTCGAGAGAATATCTTCCTAGTTAAGAGGGAGTGTTGATGTAATTGTAACTTCGGAATGTATTCACTTGTATATCTTATGTATTATACCCCAATGTTTATTCCGAGCTGTGTTTGTAATGTAATTGAGTCATGTCATGCCCCAATGTTCCAATGGGGAGTTTCTATAATGTGAACAAGTCATGTCAAGCTATTGTGGGTAACCCTCCTATTTTTCAAGGGTTAAAGTCCCCGCAGTTGTGGGGCCCTAGGGTTATTAGACTATCCTAGAGAAGTCGACCCTAGGTGAGTCATTGTAACTCGGGGAAATAGTCCCCACCATTGTGTTAAGGATAACCCTCCTTGTTGGTCGGAGGAGGCAAAGTCCCCACAAGTTGTGGGGCACTAGGGTTATTAGACACTCCTAAAGATGTCGGCCCTAGTAAGTAATTGTTAAGTGAGGTGACATGTTGGAGTGGGTTTCAATTGAATGAAAGAATATAAATAAAGAGTGAGCCTCTCTATTTATCACGCACACACACACACACTCATTGGGGCGCATGAGTGAGAGAGGAGAAGCTCTCTCGGTGTGAGAGAGAGAGAACAAGCTGTGGAGATCATCTTTTCTGTTTTTGGGTTTTACTGCTACCATTGGTGCTCATTCTGTATTTGAGGAAGTTGCGGGGTTTTCTCCTTTATGGTTTCCCCGAGGAAAATTCTTTGTGTCTCTTATCTCTTGTGTTTTATTGTTGTGCATGTTATTCTCTCAGATAAGATCCTAAGATCATAATGCTAGCTTTAATGATAAAAATCTAACACGAAAGAGGTTTTTTGACAATGTCCCAACTGACTAAATGAAGTTTTCTCTAGTTTCCTTTACCTCCATTCCAAAGGAAATCAGGAAAAAGCTTAAAAATTTGAGACCTAATAGACTTCGAAGCAAGAAAAAAGGAGGAATGAAAGGTGGGAAGGGCTGAAAGAATAGCTTTAATAAAAATAAGCTTACCAGCCTTAATTAACCACTGGCCACCCTAGGAAACAATTTTCGATTTAATCTTAGCAATTACTTCAAACCAAAGAGAAGGAGGGCTGGGACCCAAAGTTAAAGGTAAGCCCAAGTATTTAATCGTTTCCTACTTATCGAATCCAGGAAATCCTAAGGAGTGGGCAATTCGATGAATTGTCGGGTGTTCAACATTCCAGCCATACACCGCACTTTTCTTTTTATTTATCAAGGCTCCTGAGATTAAACAAAAATTTTGAAGGATTTCATTAAAAGCCCTGGCAATATTTAGAGAGGCCCCACCAAGAAGAAGTGAATCATCAGCAAAGAGAGAGTGATTAATTGAATCCACTCCCCTTACAATCTTAATACCTGGAATATATCCTACTTCCTTTTCCACTGTGAGCTTTCTGCTTAGATTTTCTGCCATCAAAATATAAAGAAAAGGAGATAGAGGGCACCCTTGATGAACGCCTCTAGAAGATTGAAAGAAATCATAGGTTCTACCATTTACCAAAGGGGCTATCCAGGGCCTTTCAGTGAAGGATTTATCAAATTAACAAAATCTGCGCTGAAACCAAAAGAAAGAAGGACTTTGTAAAGGAAAGAGAGCTTGACACGATCAAAGGATTTCTTCATATCGAGTTTGATAATCATTCCTGAGAAAACTAGAATGGAGGGATTCTTTAACTTGAATAACATTGTCAACAAGATGTCTTCCTTTTACGAACCCCCCCTGGAGAGGATAAATCAACATCCCTAACAAAGGCTTGAGACGATTGGCTAGTAGCTTTGCAAGTAGCTTGTAGGAGTCATTACAAAGTGAAATAGGATGAAACCTATCAAAAGAAGTTGGGTTAACCTCCTTAGGGATTAAGGCAATAAAAGTAGAGTTAGTACATCCTCCAACTTTGACTTTTTTTTAGAAGGATGTCACAATATGAATCAGATCAATTTTAATGATATTCCAACAAGCTCTGTAAAAGTGGAAGGAAAATCCATCTGGGCCAGGAGCTTTGTCCGGTTCCATTGCCCAAATGACTTCAAGAATTTCATTTTCAGAGAATGGCTTCATTAGGCTAGCATTTCCCTCTGGACTGACAATGGACGAAATATTGCTTAAAAAATCAGCAGTAACTTCAGCATTAGAAATTCCATCCTCATGGAACAAAGACTGATAGTGATTTCTTGCTGCCTTCTTTAAAGGTTCATGGCCTTTAATGGTTTCTCCCTCTATAGAAATTTCTGATATATGGTTACAGAGAGTCTTGCTCTACATTGGCAATGAAAAAAAACAGAGTTTTTGTCACTAGCTAGTAGCCAAAGACTTCATAACTTCAAACTTAGACACTCCTCTTCCTGTCGGAAGGAATGAAAAGTATTAATTTGAGCAAATTGTTCTAAATATAGCTAAACTTTGGTGATTTCAACATCCTCCATTTTAATTGGATATCAGCAAGTTCCTATACATGCTTTTTCCTACTGCTGATAGGAGAATTAAGCGATTTCTTAGCCCAATTCTTCAAAGCAATCTTGGTATTCTTTAATTTCTGCTCCCATATAAAACTAGGAGATCCTTCAATATAAATAGCCCAAGAATTAGAAATAGTATCCCAGAATCCATCTCTAGCAATCCATAGAGGACTGAAGCAGAAGGGAATTGGACCTAGCTCCTCCGCTTCTTCAAAAATCAACGAGACGAAATGATGATTAGAGGTAAGTTTTGGAAGAATTTTAGAAGAAATAATATACTTCCCATCCAAAAAGGAACTTTGAGCAAGAAATATGCTTAGGCATGTAGAGATGTTAGCGGCCCCAACTCTGTGGTTAGACTAAGTAAAACGACCTAATTTTGGTTTAAAATCCAGAAGATCATGGGCTCGCATCAAAGACTCTACTGAAGCTTGGAAAGGATCCTTTCCAATCACCCCACCTTTCTTCTCTTTAGGATCAATAATGATATTAAGGTCGCCTACCACGATTACATTAGAGAGAGAGGAGGTCTCTAAAAAATCAGACAAAGAGTTCCAGCATTCACGTTTTTCAAAAAAAATAACAGGGACGTAGAGATTGAAAAGAGCCAGCTGAATCTTGCTAGAATTATGCTGAAGTTTAGACAAAATCCAGTGATGAGAAACAAATGAGTTTTTCAAGTGAAAATTTTCTTCAGACCAAAGAGTTTCCAACCCACCAGAAGAGCCACGCGAGCTGACTGCAATACCATCATTCAATTTCCACTTAGTTCTACTAAGAAATAGAAGATCTTCCTCATCGATTTTGGTCTCTTGGAGCATAAGAATATCTGTTGAATCCAATTTCAATAAGTCTTTAACATCTTCTGCTTTATTAGGATTTTCCAAACCCCTACAGTTCCAAGAGACGATCAACATTATTTACTGGTGGAAGAGGGAGTTATTACTCCCTTTGGGGGTCCGATTCTCTTACTTCTTCCAAGGGACATTTCGATGTTTGACTGAGAGCCCTGTGTCTTTTGTCTCTCTACCTCTTCTTCTCTTGTTTCCTTCTGAGATTTACTACCAGCCTTCTTGGAGATATGCTCAATGGAATCATCATGAGAAGAACCAGAACTGACAACCGGTTTCTTCTTTAAGATTTCTTCATAAGAAGAAGAGGGATTAGCTTCAACTTGAGAGCAATGAATTTCCTGTAAGACAACTCCTCCACTAAGAAATTATGAAATTGGTCCAAATTGATCCAAAGGATTGGGAGAAGGATGATATTCCTGAAGAAATACACCGCTAAGGAATTCTAAAGTTGGACTAGGTTGTTCCAATGGAGTAGAATTTAATTCGAATTCATCATCATGCACATTCAAATGCTAAATTTCACCCTCTTCCAATACACGGTCAAAGGAGCTTAAGACTGCAAACTGATTAGGTGGGCTAGAGGACTGGGATTTATTACCAACAGTAGATACACCATTCCTAGGCTTTGATTCTTTACCTTTCTTACTATTTTCATGGATGGGTTTGCTTGATTTATGAACCTGAGTCCACTGGTCAGCATTATCTTTTTCGAGTTCTTCTTCTGCTAATTTTTTTTTACAATTACGGGCGAAGTGACCATAACAATGGCAGAAATGACACTTGAAAGGAAGTTGCTCATATTCAAGTTCTGGTACCATTTAGCTACTGTTAGCAATCGCCTCAGGAAGACCAATTTCCAGGTCGACTTCGACACAAATCCTAGCACATAAGTATTGATCTTTTCTTTCCGCTCTATCAATATACTTTCCAAGATTATTCCCGATAGTCTTGAAGGAATCAGATTTCTAACAGTGCAACGGTAAATGTGGAAGCTTGAACCAAATTGGAGCAGCATATGAATTATCTTGAGTGGGATCAAAGTTTGGATTCCACTTATTCAATTAGAGACCCTGAGGCCCCATGAAGAATGTCCCGTTACAAAAAATAAGGTCATGGTCCTCAGCTGAGTCAAAAAGAAACACAAAGTAACATATTCCCACCAGGTGAATTCGGATTCCTTCCAATACCAAGGGCCTCCAATTTATCCGAACCCAACCTTCAATAGTTGGGAAAAGGCCAGAGTCCAGTGAATTTCCCTATGAGCCCTCTTTCCACGAGATTTAAAGCAGTACAGCAAAGCCGTTCAACAGGAAGTTCAACAGGCGGGATGTCTGCTTTCTTCACAAACCTTTGAGAACTTAGACCTACTTTCCTCTTACCACAGGATGTGATCAAGTGCTTGAATGCATCTAGTTCAGGTGGCAGAGGAGGGGGAGGGGCCCCTCCATCCTCCATCATGACCTCTAAACCAACACCGATCCAAATGCAGCAAAGGGAAACCACCCAAGCCAATAATGATCCCACAAGATTCAGAGGATCAAGGTTCTGAAAGAACCATAGAACAACCTCAAAAAAATAATTTCTAACAAACCCAAGAGAGATAAATCTCAACTCAATTCAACACATACATGAAAAACAAAGAAAATAAGAGCAGCCACAAACCAATCCAGAACCAACACAGCCAGAATGAATCAGCCAAGCAACCTGCAAAGAACATAACTCCAAACAAGCATAAATCCTCGATCACATCTACTGGAATGAACAAGACTGAAGCAAGGAGCTGGAAGGAGTCCAGACACCAAACACCAGAGATCTAGGTTGTAACATGCAGCATAGATCTTGAATTCCAATTCTTCACCGAAATGGTAATCTCCAATCTGCAACTAGATCACCATTGAAGCCTACAGACAAAACCCCTCCAAAATTGGCCTCTGCATGTTAAATTTTCATATGCTTAGCTAAGACATCAGTATATCATTTCATTTTTCATAATAAAAGCATATAAAACAGGATCACTGAAAGAAATAGTATCACAAGAACAACACAGATTTATCCTGGGAAAACCCTAAAGGGAAAAACCCAGCAAAAGCTTCCTCAATATAGATGCCCCAAAAGGGAAAAAGGTAAAACCAACAAGGAGATCAAAAACCTGATTCTCCTCCTTCTCCAGCAACTTCTCTCCTCCATAAGTGTGCTATTCCAAGTGAGTGTGTGTGTCTCAAATGAGGAGCACTACACCTCTATTTATATTCATCCGTTTACTTAAATTTTACTCAATTAACATGTCGGCTTAAGTTAACTCATGTAGGCTCGAGTTACACATGTAGGTTCAAGTAACCACACTGGGGTGCTAATGACCCACCTTTACAATTAGAGGGGACTACCTCATGACTCTTATTAGTTCTTCCGATTAGGAGCATCGGCGTACAATGTAATACAAATGGTTCTCCCGGTTGGACCATCGGGGACCACAAAAGATACATAAAGAATATTCTTCGAAGTTACAATATTTCAACACTCCCCCTTAACGAGAAGGGTATTCTACATCAACAACAACAATAGTAGAGATAGCGGACATCATCAACATCAGCAGGGTAACACATCTATAAATCATTGGAAGCTTTTCAACATCATGTAGTCTTCATCTTCAATCTTCAGTCTTCATCATCAACAACATATTTAGCATTTTGATCTTTCAATTTGCAGCGACATACTTCAGCACTTTGACTGGTTCGATCAACAACAACATCTTCAGCATTTTGATCTTTCAATTAGCAACGACATCTTCAGCACTTGGACCTTTCGATCAGCAACATCTTCAGCAATTTGACTGTTCGATCAGCAACAACATCTTCATCATTTTGAACTTTCGATCAGCAACATCTTCAGCACTTTGACTTTTTGATCAACAACAACATCTTCAGCATTTTGATCTTTCAATTAGCAACGACATCTTCAGCACTTGGACCTTTCGATAAGCAACATCTTCAACAATTTGACTGTTCGATCAGCAACGACATCTTCAGCATTTTGAACTTTCGATCAGCAACATCTTCAGCACATTGACTTTTCGATCAACAACAACATCTTCAGCACCTTGACCTTTCGATCAGCAGCAACATCATCATCATCATATTCTGATCTGTCGATCATAATCATCATCACATTCTGATATTTCGATCAAAAACATCATCAACATAGAAACAACAACATCATACTCTGATCTTTCGATCAGAAACATCATAATCATAGTGCGTCATCGTCATACTCTAATCTTTTAGATCAGTATGTCATCATCATCATATTCTG
>LPNX010554338.1:4786-23501 GCA_001517045.1 Pseudotsuga menziesii
AATTTGACAGACTCTGCATTGTAAAAACTGAGATATATTTACCTGTAAATAAAAGAGTATCGAACAGCGAAGAGACTGTCACCAGCTGTGTAATGCACTCACAAAAATGTCCAAACCCTACGACGAATGTGGAGCACAATCGATAGCAAAGAAGCTTAGCTTCACAACGTACATTAGAGGAAATTTCAACTCAAAATGGGCCTCCTAAAATGAATAATAAAATAATAGTTAAAATAATAAAATAATATTTATTAATTTTGGAGGAAGAAAAGAAAAGAACTACTTTTTTGTTCGTATTTTTGACATATCTCCCTGTGTTTTTACTCAAATTTCGATCGGGAGAGCACGTTGGATGCAAAATTAAATTCTGCATCCAACAAGTACCCACTCGGCATACTTTTGACGGACCCCACTACCCCAAAAACAAGAAATACCTGAAAAATGGAATGATGATGTCATCATTCCATTTTTTCAGGTATTTCTTGTTTTTGGGGTAGTGGGGTCCATCAAAAGTATGTTGAGTGGGTACTCGTTGGATGCAGAATTTAATTCCGCATCCAACGAGCTCTCCCGATCGAAATTTGAGTAAAAACACAGGGAGGTATGTCAAAAATACAAACAAAAAAAGTAGTTTTTTTTATGATACCTATCCCCAAATTTATATTAAAAAAGTGTTTAAGACCTATACGGTATTTCAAATTTAAAGAAATTTCATTGGCTAACACATGATGACATGGAATTTGAATAAAAGTTAAAAGGCCCATTTTGAGTTGAAATTTCCTCTAATGGTGACAGGTCACGAAGGAGAGTAGAACTGAGCTTTGGATGACCGAGAGCCAAACATAAGAAAAAACAAAGTAAATACTCACATGGTAAAGTTCACAGCTAAGAAGTTTGCAAACCAAGACCAAGCTCAGGAAAACCATAGCAACGTCAAACAAAAGCCTTGGAGCAATCTAGTAGAGGAACAACCCTCACGACCGCCATGGAAACTTCATAGTGCACCCCACAGGCCAGCGAGAACTTTGGAGGATAATGACAAAACAAATAGGGTTTACAATATTTTTATATCGCCAATACATGGACAAGAGGTGACAACGTTCCCTCCAATACTTTTAACCATGCAAGGATTGAGTCCATAGTTCATCAGCAATTTCAATCATCGAATTATTAAAACAATGATTTAATCAAACCATGCACAAACTATGGAGTAGGTTTATATATATATCTCACCAATGTTCATACATAAACTATATCATAACGTATGATAGCTTTGAGATTGCGTATTGATTAACGATGATCTCTTAACGTTGACCTTAGTGAAAGGTTGTAACAACCTTGTCATATGGATAATCCAAGTGTCGATTATACTTTAGGACCTTTCTAATTATCCTTAGATTTATATACTTGCAAAACAATGATAAAATATGCACATTCTATATTCTAAGCTTATCACTTGCAAATCGATGGCTTTGGCTGGTTATATTATATGGATTTTGAATAGAATAGTAAAAGTATTTTAAACATTACAATTACAAGGCTCGACCTTGATATAAGCTCTCATAGATAATAGTTGCTTATCGACTGGTCAGTAATAATATTAGACTCTACAATTATTTGGCAAAGATAGTATGGGATTGTTTATTTATATCTATTCTTAGTATAATATAAGAACTTGGGTCATATTAGTTTACACTTAGGGTAAACTTCAGATTAAAAGTTCTAGGTAGAAAAATCTACCATAATAGATAATATAAACATTAACTTATTATAAGTGATGCATTATGGTAATAGTAAATTACAATGGAATAAACCATGCTCAAGGTCGATAATCATTGGAATAACACTGATAATATATTACCTATGACTTAGTATTATGAAAGTAATGATAGATAGTATTCCATTATGCAGTGATGCATTCAATTATAATAACCAAACTTATAATGTCAAAGATATTTCCAAGCATTAAGATTCCTACAGCATGCAAGTAACAATCAGTTTGGTATATTATAAAATAATATGGTAATATAGGTTGTTACTATAGTACATGCAGCAAAATGATAATGTAAGTACAAAAGTTTATAACTTGTTAGTGAGCATTTTTATTTTACATACAAGTAACAGGTTGATAATTTCCATAACTAGTAAGCTAGAGACAAAATAGAAACATGTACTCTATTGGAAATCTTTACTATTCAGATTGATAGAAGTCCTTGATGAAATAAAAGACAGTTACGTTACCTCATCATAGCTTGCTTTTAAATAGTCAGTTAATTACTAGCATTTTACAAGCAACATATATACTTCTTGATACTTTATGAATTAAACCCCTACTCGATCAATCATTACCTGTTAACCTGTAAGAACCAGCAGTCCATATGTGTTAGCATAAATGCTAAGTAAGCCCAAGTTTTCAAAGATAGATTTCACCTACTTGCCAAAAAGTAAACTTATTAGTAAAACTAAAAGACAGTTGTGTGCAGGTCCATCTCTTATACTTTACATAAACATGAAAGCTGTATTAGTTAACGTAATATGAAAATGATTAATACTAAGTGTTAGACTGTTTCATTTTCTACTAACTGCTAGTAGTTAGTAAACTGTGTATTCAGACATTTAATGCTATCTTAAAAATTTTAAATTTTTATGAAATTTTGGGATTTTGACATGTGGTATCAAAGCTCAAGGTTCAAACACTAGGCCTTGATGAAGCCCAAATTGCTTTTCTGAAATAGTGAATTTAAATTATTTTTGCTGATGTCATTTTTTTTCAATGTTAATCAACAGAGAAATTGTTTCTGAAGTTTAACAATAGGTATGTAAAGACTGGAGGAATATGTGGAAGAGGAATCTCCCTTTACTGAATAAGAAAACTTACAAAGAGACCCTATACAAGAGTACATAACCACTAATTCCTCAGAACTTTTACGAATAGTAAAAGACTTAAAATCTAAAATGGAATCTGTTAAACGAGAAAATGAAAGGATTCTGAGAGCTCAAGAGGAGTTGAATCAGAGCCTAACAAAAAGATTTCAAACTGAGGGAAGGGGTAAAAGAGCTGATTCAGAAGATATAAGTCACCAACATAAATATAAAAATATTAAACACACTAAAAATGAAAGCAGCTCATCTTCAGAGGTATTTGGTGATCAACGTAATTTTCATTCCACTAGTGATAGTAGTGATGACAACCATTATACTAAAAAGAGAAAATATAAACCTTAAGAGGAAATTTCTGGGGAGTTTAAAAAGATTAAACCACCAACATTCAATGGAGAAACTGAGAAGGGGGAGGAAGCGAAATCCTGGTTATCTGGGATGAAGAAGTACTTCTAGATTTATATCTATTCTAACGAATTAAAGGCTAGAATGGCTATCTACAATCTCTCCGTGAAGGCTGATATTTGGTTGCAAGACTTGAAGAGAGTGAAGGGAATAAGAGAGAATAATGTAAATTCGAGCACCTTAAAGAAGTACTTTAAAAAGAAATTTTTATCTGAGCAGTACTATGAAGAGAGAGCAAAATAATTTTATGAGCTTAAATTAGGTTCAATGACTATGAAAGATTTGAACAACAAGTTTTTAAGTCTGCTTAGGTATGTGCCATGCCTTGTAGATGAAAAACCGAAGGTATAGCGATTCCTCATCTGTTTACCTTATCACATCAAGGATAGGATTGAGTATGACAATCCAAAAACACTGGAAGAAGCTATGAGGAAAGCCAATTTCTATTTTGAACAGAATCAGAAGAAGGAGAGCATGGCCAACTGGAAGGCCAAAAATAATAACAATTATTATGAACCAAAGAAGAAAGAGTTTGTGCCCAACTGGAATTCTAAAAATAATAAGGCCAGAAATTTTCCTAACAAGAATTTCCAAGGGAATAAGAATAATTCACCAAGCAATCAGAACAGTTCAAAGGGTAAAGAGGCTGCTAATAATCATGGAAATTACATAAATAAATTTGAACGCAAATAACCCATAAAGTGTTGGGAGTGTAATGGCCCACATTATGCCTTAGTCTGTCCTAATCGGAAAAAGACTGTCAATAATATCCATACCATACAGGAGGAGATGACCGTTGGAGACTTAGCGAGGACTATGCCCAGGATCAATGCAGCCTTGGAGAATCAACATGCAGACTATTAAACTTCCATGGTGGAAGTAGAAGGTATGATAAACCAAACCCCTATAGCTATTTTAATTGATCCAGGAGCTAGTCTCAATTATATTTCACCTAAAATGGTAGAAAAATGTAAGCTTCTTGTTCAAAAATTTGAAAATTCTTGGTTGGTTCAGTTAGCTACTGGTGCAAAAAAGAAGGTAGCTTGTTTTGTAAAGGAATGTGCAGTAGTTATGGATCAATTTGAAACTGTTGTAAAGCTTAATGTACTACCTCTTGGTTCTTACGATATACTAATCGGTATGGATTGGTTAAAGTAGCATAGGGTGATATTAAATTGTTATGATAAAACTTTTACGTGTATAAATAATCATGGAAAATCAATAAGTGTAAAGGGAATCCCTAGAAAAACAACCATAAGGCAGATTTCTACTCTGCAGCTTAAGAGAGATGTTAGGAAGGGTTGTAAAGCTTATGCAGTAACAATAAAATGATGAGGAAAATCCAAATAAAACATACAAATTAAAATTGGAGGACATACCGATTTTAAGAGAGTATGCTGATGTATTTCCGGAAGAAATTCTAGGACTACCTCTAAGAAGGGAACTAGATTTTACCATTGAACCGGTACCTGGTGCAGTACCCAGCTCAAAGGCCCCTTATCAAATTAACATACTTGAAAAATGAACTAAAGTTACAATTAAAAGAACTTATTGAAAAGAAGTATATTCGAACCAGTGTGTCTCCCTGGGGGGCACCTGTCATCTTCATTAAGAAAAAGGACAGAACTATGCGAATTTGCATAGATTACCGTCAGTTGAATAAGATGACTGTTAAAAATAGATATCTGTTTCCTCGCATAGATGATCTGTTTGATCAACTATGTGGAGCCACGGTGTTTTCAAAAATTGATTTAAGGTCTGGATATCACCAAGTTAGGATTAAAGATGAAGATACCTTTAAAACAGCTTTTAGGACTCGATATGGTCATTACGAGTTTGTCATCATGCCATTCGGGTTTACTAATGCCCCAGCTATTTTTATGTGTTTAATGAACAACATTATGCATAAATATCTAGATAACTTTGTGGTCGTGTTTATCGACGACATATTAATCTATTTGAAAACTGAAGAAGAACATAAAGAACATTTAAGAATTGTTTTGCAAGAGTTATGAGATCATCAACTCTTTGCAAAGTTTAGTAAATGTGATTTCTTCAAGGATAAAATTCAGTACTTAGTTCATGTGGTGATTGAGGAAGGGATTTTGGTGGATCCCGAAAAGATAAAGGCGATTGAAGATTGGTCGGTTCCGAAGGACGTAACTGATGTTCGATCCTTCATGGGAATTACCAGTTATTTCCGAAGGTTCATTGAAGGATTTTCGAGAATCGCAAATCCGATAACTTCTATGCAGAAGAAAGGAAAGAAATTTGATTGGACCCATAAATGCGAGGATAGCTTTAAAAAGTTAAAAAATTTATTAACCAGTGTACCTATTTTAAGAATATATGATCCAAATAAAGAATTTGTAGTGTGTACTGACGCCTGTAATGATGTTTTAGGTGGAGTATTGACTCAAGAAATGCATGTTATTGCTTATGAGTCTAGGAAATTAAAAATTCATGAAAAAAATTATGCAACTTATGATCTGGAATTAGCTGTTGTTATACATGCTCTAAAGATGTGGTGTCATCACCTAATTAGCAGAAAATTTATTCTAATGACTGATAATAAAGGACTTAAATATCTGTTAGATCAACCTAATGTAAATGTTAGACAAGCTAGGTGGCAAGCTTTTCTAAATGAGTATCATTTCAAAATTCAGCACATTAAAGGGAAATAAAATAAATTTGTTGATGCATTAAGTAGAAATGCAAGACTGAACTATACAATAGTTAGCAGCACGTATACAACAGATCGAGATGAACAACTTAAATCAGGGGTAGAAAAAGATGAAATTTACCAAAATTTACAAGCTAAAACAAAAGAAAATCCAACGGAAAGCTTAAGTAAAGTGTACAGTTTGAATGAAAAAGGATTTTTACTATACAAAGATAGAATATATGTACCTAATGTACCTAAAGTTAAGTTATTAATTTTAGATGAAATCCATAAAACTCCATACTTAGGCCATCCTTGTTAATAGAAGACTGTAACTATGTTAAGAAAAGAATATTTTTGGCCAAACAATAAGATTGAGTTGGCATAATATATAGCTAGGTGTTTTGAATGTCAGCAAGTGAAAACTGAACATCAACACCCAGCTGGATTACTTCAGCCATTGCCCATTCCTAGCTGGAAATGGGAGATAATTGGCTTAGATTTTATTACTGGACTACCTAAAAATTAGAATTTAATTGATTCTATCATGGTAGTGGTCGATAAATTAAGTAAAGCATCCCACTTTATACTTGTTAAAACTACATATAAAGCTGCAAACATAGCTGATATCTTTTTAAAGCAAATTTTTTGACTGCATGGAATACCGAAAGTTATAATCTCATATAGAGACCCCAAATTTACAGGTAACTTTTGGAAATCTTTGTTTAAAGGATTAAACACTACATTAAATTTTAGTACTTCGTTCCATCCTCAAACATATGGGAAGACTGAAAGAGTAAAGCAAGTATTGGAATATTTACTAAGAATGTATGTGAAAGACCAGCCAGGTAAATGGGAGGATTATTTGTATCTGATAGAATTTTATTATAATAATAACTATCAAGTGTCAGCCAAATTTAGTCCTTTCGAAATCTTGTAAGGAAGGAAATGTAATACTCCTATTTCTTGGAGTAATCCGGTGGATAGATTAGTATTAGGTCCTGAACTATTGAAGGAAATGGAAGAAATTGTAAAGCAGGTACAAGGTAATCTGAAAATTGTGCAGGATCGACAGAAAAGTCAAGCAGACCTTAAAAGAACTCCAAAGGAGTTTCAGGTAGGTGAACATTTGTTCATCAAGGTGAGACCCAAAATGACCTCTCTAAGGTTGGGTAGTTGTGCCAAACTAGCACCTTGTTACCGTGGTCCATTTGAAATACTGTACAGGATTGGACAAGTAGCTTATCAATTAGCATTACCGCCGAATTTAAGAGTTCATAATGTTTTTCACATTTCTGTATTAAAGAAATATGTTCATGATGCTACTCATGTTGTTAACTGGAATGATGTACAGGTGGAACCAGAAGGATATTTTCTGGTGGAACCAGACTTTATCCTTGGGCGGAGGGAGATCACACTTCAGAACCACACCATTGGTCAGGTGAAGGTGCAATGGAAGCACCTTAGTCCAGAGGAAGCCACCCGGGAATTGGAAAGTAATATGCGGGATGCATATCCAATTCTGTTCCAGGGGAATTCTAAGGATGAAGAATAAACAACATCGAGGACAATGTTATACTTTAAGGGGGTGTGTATGTCACGTGCCCCAATTTTGTAAAAACAATTTTATATTATTTGAGGACAATATGTTAAATTTATGCTAAGTTGTAATTGATGACTCAGCAAGGTCAAGGATATTTAACGTAAATTATGAATATTTTATTTATAAATAAATAAAGGAGGAGACAATAGCTTAGGAGAGCTGTTAAAATAGTGTTTACTGGTCAAATTGGTGGAGGAGATTGGGTGGAGAGCAAATAGACATGTGGCAACATCCTTAAACCGCTTCCAATTGTTGCAGGTGGCAACCTCCCTACATTTGGGGTCATGATTCCCCAAGAAAGTGGAATCAGAGCAGGTGGCTCAATTAATGAAAACTAACCCAAAAGACCTAGGCAATCTTTATAAAAGTTCCCATTGAAGAGAGATGAGGCTGTTCATTCTAGAGAAGTTATCATTCAAGTTGAATGAATGTACTTCAGAGAAATTCGATGGAGGGAAAATTTGGAAAGTGTTTGAGGGTATAATTGCTGATTGATCTAGTGTAGCTTTTAAGCTAAAGATCATACTGCTGAGAGCAGAGTATTTACTGAGGTATTGAACTAGTCAGTTGACAGAGAGTTCTACTGTTGCATTCTCCACCAGTTCTCAGCCAAGAAGACCAGGAACATGATCGAGGGTCATGAGGAAGCATTGTTTGAGTGCTCTCTAGGAGATTGGTAGGGAGGAACGACCTCCTAATGCTGTTGTTGTCTGTCCTCATCAGGTTCTGAGTTATTTTATTTTACTGTGTTAGTTAATTAAATCTTAGATAACTGCTATATGAATGCTATCAGTTCAGTTTGTGAAATGTTTGAGTTAGTATTTTTATTAAATTATTTTAGAAATGAAATGGATTTAGAAAATAATGTGTTAGAATGTAAATAATTTCTAGACTGTGTTTTTCCACACCTGGAAACCAGGCCGTACTCTAGCATAGGTAGAATGTTTAAATAGATAAGAGAATGATAATAGTAGATAGGATTGTTTAACTATAGATAGTAGAATAATTTTATTTCAATATTAAAATATTATGGAGGAAAAACGTGTTATGGTTTATTTCTATTTCTCTGTCTGCACTTAGTATAGCAGAATGAAATGTAGCAGAAAAACTACATTAGAGTTACAATTATTACATATAGTTAAGTATATAAACAGGCTACTAACCACATAGTTTATCTTCTGACAATATGAACTAAACCTAAGACTAATATTTAATATGAACTAGATAGGGTTATATTAAAATTCCTTAATTTATAAAGAGTGAACAGAGTTACAGAGTTTATTTTCTATCCTTTCGAGAACTCTGAATAAATTCTACATGACAATTTAGTAAATAAAAGCAATGTAAAAATAAACAATAACTAGTATAAAACTAAATACTTATATATGTAGAAACTATTTTACATTTACCATATAGGCTTTTACATGTGAAGGAAAACAAAACTTTAGGGTCGAAACCCTAACCAATTTATTTAACTATTATAAATCAAAACATATAAGTTGTAATCCATTTACATTGATAATTATATAAATAAAGGTTAGTCTACTATATACTGTTTACAGTCTTTTCAGAAAACAAATGTCTTTTATAAACAAGCAAGATAAGTACAGTTACAAGTTAAAAATAGCACAACACACCTGTAATAATTGAACCGAATTAACAAGTAGCAGAACCTAATTAATAATAAATTGAAGAACTTATTTAGACAAGGGTTTCATTTAAGAAAACCCTAGCTTGTATATACTGGACAAGCAAGTTTAAATATTATAAATTTCACATTTCCGACTGGTCTACAGTCCTTATATTAACATTAAATTCTTACAAAAGTTAGCTTAAACAGTAATTTTTCTTCTTTGACAGCGAAGAAAGAAATACTATAATTACCCAGAATAATAGATTACAAAATTACAAAAACCATTGGAAAAACGAGACAAAGCTCGAAGTTAAAAAATCTTCTTAAAACCAAATGTATTACATGGACAGGTTGTAAGGCTAAAAACTTAACCAGGATACATCACACAGCTCAAGGACGATATAACCCAGCATCATAAGCATGGGTTTATAACATTAAAATGGAAAACAACTTATTAAAATATCCTATTAAACAAAGAGACCAAGTAGTCTTCCAAGCACGGATTTCTCCTTCAGTAACCCTAAATACAAGTAGAGCGAAACCCATCTGAACTCAGGGCTTACCGGTTAAAGCCACGAAGCCCCTGAAGACGATGGTTGTGTGTCTTTCACCGAAGCTTGGACTAGCCATAGTTCCTATACAAGAAATTTTACTGAGTGTTAGTTCAAGACTCATATAATTAACATTAAAAACCCTAACAGCGTTCATAATTTGACAGAGTCTGCATTGTAAAAAATGAGATATATTTACATGTAAATAAAAGAGTATCGAACAATGAAGAGACTGTCACCAGCTACGTAATGCACTCACAAAAATATCCAAACCCTATGATGACTATGGAACACAATCGATAGCAAAGAAGCTTAGCTTCACAACGTAGTGAAAGGTCACGAAGGAGAGCAGAACTGAGCTTTGGATGGCCAAGAGCCAAAAACAAGAAAAAACATAGTAAATACTCGCATGGTAAAGTTCATAGCTAAGAAGTTTGAAAACCAAGACCAAGCTCAGGAAAACCATAGAAATGTCAAACAAAAGCCTTGGAGCAAGCTAATAGATGAACATCCCTCACAGCCGCCATGGAAACTTCACAGTGCAGCCCATAGGCCAGCAAGAACTTTGGAGGCAAATGAAAAAACAAGTAGGGTTTACAAGATTTTTATATCGCCAATGCATGGACAGGAGGTGACCACGTGCCCTTCAATACTTTTAACCATGCAAGGGTAGACTCCATAGTTCATTTGTGATTTCAATCATCAAATTATTAAAACAATGATTTAATCAAACCATGCACAAACTATGGAGTACGCGTATATATATATATCTCACCAATGTTCATACATAAACTATATCATAATGTATGATAGCTTCAAGATTGCGTATTGATTAACGATGATCTCTTAACTTTGACCTTAGTGGAAGGTTGTAACAACCTTGTCATATGGATAATCCAAGTGTCGATCATACTTTAGGACCTTTCTAATTATCCTTAGATTTATATACTTACAAAATGATGATAAAATATGCACATTCTATATTCCAAACTCATCACTTGTAAACCGACGGCTTTGGGTGGTTATATTATATGGAGTTTGAATATAATAGTAAAAGTATTTTAAACATTACAATTACAAGGCTCGATTTTGATATAAGCTCTCATAGATAATAGTTGTTTACTTGACTGGTCAGTAATAATATTAGACTCTACCATTATTTGGCAAAGATAGTATGGGATTGTTTTATATATGTTCTTAGCATAATATAAGAACTTGGGTCATATTAGTTTACACTTAGGGTAAACTTCAGATTAAAAGTTCTAGGTAGAAAAATCTACCATAATAGATAATATAAACATTAACTTATTATAAGTGATGCATTATGGTAATAGTAAATTACAATGGAATAGACCATGCTCAAGGTCGATAATCATTGGAATAACACTGATAATATATTACCTATGACTTAGTATTATGAAAGTAATGATAGATAGTATTCCATTATGCAGTGATGCATTCAATTATAATAACCAAACTTATAATGTCAAAGAGATTTCCAAGCATTAATATTCCTACAGCATGCAAGTAACAATCAGTTTGGTATATAATAAAATAATTTGGTAATATAGGTTGTTACTATAGTACATGCAGCAAGGCGATAGTTTAAGTACGTCGAAGTTTATAGCTTGTTAGTGAGCATTTTCATTTTACATACAAGTAACATGTTGATAATTTCCATAACTAGTAAGCTAGCGACAAAATAGAAACATGTACTCTATTGGAAATCTTTACTATCCGGATTGATAGAAGTCCTTCATGAAATAAAAGACAATTACTTTACCTCATCAGAGATTGCTTTTAAATAGTCAGTTAATTACTAGCATTTTACAAGCAACATATATACTTCTTGTTACTTTATGAATTAAACCCCTACTCGATCAATCGTTACCTGTTAACCTGTAAGAACCAGCAGTCCATCTGCGTTAGCATAAATGCTAAGTAAGCCCAAGTTTTCAAAGATAGATTTCACCTACTTGCCAAAGAGTAAACTTATTAGTAAAACTGAAAGAAAGTTGTGTGTGGGTCCATCTCTTATACTTTACACAAACATGAAAGCTGTACTAGTTAACGTAGTATGAAAATGATTAATACTAAGTGTTAGACTGTTTCATTTTTTGCTAACCGCTAGTAAACTGCGTATTCAGATATTTAATGCTATTTTTAAATTTTTAAATTTTTATGAAATTTTGGGGTTTTGACAACATCCATGATGCTGTGCAACTAACTTATCCCAAAACCCCTGCCAACAAAATTGAACACTCCTTTCAATGAAATAGTTTTTAGTACTCAAGTTGATCAGCTTGTACCCTTTTGAATATTTAGAATACCCAACAAATAGGCACTCTTGGCTTTGGGGTTGAAAAGCCTTCCTCTTTTCAGTTGGAATTCTATCCCAAGCCTTTGAGACAAAAATCCTGAAATGGGTCACATCTGGCTTGTGCCTAGTCCAAGCTTTGAAAGGAGTGATTCCATAAATTGCCTGTGATGCACCCTATTCTATAAATAGGATTCACAATTGATTTCTTCATTCCAAAACTTTGGTGGAAAAGTTTTAGACTCCACCATACAAGTTGCCATCTCATTGAGTGCTCTATTATTCCTCTCAGCAACACCATTTTGTTGAGGTGTGTAGGGAATAGAATGTTGCATTTGGATACCTGCATATTCACAATAATGGATGAAATCAGACTTGAAATACTCACCACCATTATCAGATATGAGGATCTTGAGTTTCCTCCCATACTGGTTCGCAACCAAGGCTCGAAACACCTTGAAGATGTCAAAAACTTTAGACTTGTGTTTTAGGAAGTTGACCCAGCAATACCTGGAAAAGTCATATATGAAGGTTGGGACATATTTGGCTTGAATTATGGACATATGAGGGAATGGACCAGCAACGTCACTGTGGATTAACTCAAGGGGTGGATAGGTTCTCTCATGACTATCTCTCTCATACTTGTGCTCTAGGTGTTTTCCTAGGATGCAACCTTGGCAAAATCCCTTAGAAAACTTGATCTTTTGTAACCCTATGACCATGTCTTTCACACTAAAATCTGAAATATACTTCTAGTTAAGATGGCTAAATATCTCATGCCAAATCTTGCTTGCTTCATTATCATGAGTGAGAAGAGAAAATGGGTTTGAGAAAGGTAGGAAATGAGAAAAAATTGTATACCTTCGAATTGTGATCCACAACAACTTTTGTTATGACTTTACCATTCTAAATACCTATGATTTAAAATTCATTGGGAGAGAAGATGAATTTCTTAGGAGACCTATTGTGGGTCATTTAATACACTGAAAAGAGGTTAGCAGCAAGACCTGGGACATACAACACATCATTGAAAGAACCATGGTCAAGATCAATCCTACCCTTCCCCAAACTATCAGTAACATATTCATCTCCAAAAACAATTTTTGGAGCTTTTGAATCATCAAGAGAAGAGAAAGTATCCCTTGTCAAAACCATGTGTCTTGAAGCTCCAGAATCAATGATGAAGGTGGATGATCTCGAAGTGCTAGAAACCAAAGTATGTACTCTCTCCTTGTCTTCCAAAATTTCATCCTCCTTCCCTCTTCTTTGTGTATTCAGGAAGGGAGATGTTTTTCTTCTCTAGGAGTTGGGTCAACATGTCAATTTTATTTTTCATACAAGATCTCTTAGGATGGTAGCCCTTACTGCAGTATACATACTTTCTCATTTCACCTTTGTTCTTATTCTTCTGTAAGTTCTCATTGGAGCCAAAGGACTCCTCTTGAGACGTTGACTTGTCTCTCTTTTTCTCAAGTGGCTTCTTTGAATTATATTTCTTCTTTCTTTTGGAATCCACCCTCTAATATCGAGCAACCAAATCTTGATCTTTGGAAGGTTTTATGGTGCCCATCATTACCAATTTATCTTTCTCTTGAGTGAGGGATTCCATGAAGTACAAGCTTAGGAATATTCTAGGATCGTGTTGTCAATTTGGTGGTATGGAAGGTTGAAACAAACACTGAGTAGCCAGGACAAATCTTTGAGAGTATGGTCAAGACTAGTTTATATTCCTTCTTTTCGATTCCACATTGTTTTAACTACAGAACTAGGGCATTAAACTTGGAGAAGTAGACTTGCAATGATTCGAAGTTGCTGGGACTCAATGAGATCAGATCATTCTCGAGTTAATGTCGAGTCTCATTTCATCTGTCTTTCCAAATAGAGTCTCTATCTTCTCCCAAACTTCATCAAGTGATGTCAATCCATCAAGGTGGAAGAGGAGGTCTCTTGAAATGGTCAAGCACAAAAGACCATATTCCTCATCCCTCTTGTTGTTTCATTTAATTTTCTATGTAGCTGCATTGGGATCTACCTCTGTTTCCATGGTAACCTTGCAGAGGCCTTTACTCAACAAAATATCCATCTCAGCTTTCCATTCGAAATAATTGAATGGAGTTAAGATGATCCTTGACATTGGTCCATATCTCAACAATTGTTCCCATCAACTAGAAGAATGCACTCCTAGTCAATGATGTTGAACCTGCAATAGAAATATGGAAGCAGATAAATCAATCTACAAAGGCTTTAATACCATTTGGAAATTAATCCCAAGCTGTAAATCAATTACACTCACAAAATTACTAGTCTAGCATGTAAAATTCAACAAAAAGGAGAATGAATATGGAGCATAACACAATCCTGTATTGAATAATTGTACATCATCCAACCTCATAAAGTATTAGTCTTTCCAAATATATATTTACATCAGATACTCGAAAGCATAAGTATGCTATTCAAATTGGACAAAAAACAAACTTACTTAACTAGTCAAAATCCCCCATAGGTGCATAAATCACTTTCATAATATGTCGAGATTCTCACGAATTGGATGAGCTATATGTACCAGCTGATAAGTAATGGAAATATATCAGATCCATTCTTTTGGATTTATAAAAATAAGGAGGATGGTTAAGTCAAAAAACAAGACAGTTACTCCTAGATTAGCTTTTTCCTTTTTCCTTAAAACGGCTAAAAGAAGGGTAGCTTTCAGAAAAAGTAGAAATATGATTTTTCTATTCTAGAATGACTGCATAGTTGTTAGAATATTTCCTAGGATGTTTCTAAAGTGCTCCTTAAGCAATTTTTATCATTTGTTGACTTCTAGGTGCAAGTGGATGCCAACTAGCATAGTAAGGAATCTAGGAATCTAGGAATAAGACAAAAATGATTAATTAATGTCAAATATGGGTAACTATGGGTTTAATTATTCTAAAAATACCTTCATTTTTTATTGTATTAAACTTTTCTAAATTATCTTCATTTATTTTTATATAACAATTTCTTCCAAATACTCTGAAGTATTCTACTAATGTTGGTCTTCCTTTCCATAACTCATAGGGAGTTTTGTCACTCTTTACTCTTAGATGATCTATATTTATTATATGTATTGCAACTGGGATATATTCTCTTCGAACATTTTTGCTAATTTATCTTTGAGTACAATGGTCTTAGTTGTCTCTCGAACTATCCCTTTTTTTCTCTTAGTTATTCCATTTTGTTGTGGAGTTCTTGCCACACTGAATTGTCTTTGAATTCCATTCTTTTCACAAAAATGTTTGAAATATTTTGAGGTAAATTCCCTTCCATTTTTATATCTTAGACATTTTATTTTGTACCCACTTTCATTTTCAACCATTTCTTTGAAAATTTTGAATTTTTCAAAACCTTCTTATTTTTCCTTGAGAAAGGTCTTCCATATCATCCTAGTATAGTCATTAATAAATAGCATAGAATACCTTTCTGCCTGAAGAGTCCTAACTTTTTATGGTCCACAAAAGTGAGTATGTATCAATTCTAGTGGCTTTGTAGTAAAATTATACTCTTTTGGTTTGAATTTGACACTTGTTTGCTTTCTGCGCTGGCATGACTCACACAGGTTGTTTGCAGGTTTTGATAGCCTTGGAATTCCTTTAAAATCCTATGTTTTTCTAATATTTACAATATTGTCGAAGTTAATATGTTGTATTTTCTTATTCAAGATCCAACAATCAAATATCTAACCAAGATATGAAATTTCTACTTGTATTTATTCTAGAATGCAAACTTTCCCTGGTGCACTAGTTCCTATTCCAATTACCTTTATTGATCCATTCCTTTTGGTTTCACAACCATCAGCATAAAAGGTGACATTATAGTTTGCATCACACATTTTTCCAACACTTAACAGATAATGTTTTAGTCATACAACATACAAGACATTTTGAGCTTTGTCTCTTCCTTTTAGATCCACTGTCCCTTTTCCCATGATTCTTGTTGTTCCATCATCTCCAAATGATACATTTGCTCCTTTTTCCTTTTTAAAGGTGATGAATTTTTCTTTGTCTCTGGTCACATGTTTAGTACATCCAATTTTAATGTATTACTTGTATTTATTCTTTTGATCATATAAATATATCCCACATATATCATTTGACCATTCTTCTTCCTAAGTTATTGATTCAATTGACAACTTTTTGTAGGATGCCCAAAATTATTGCATTTGGAACATTAAACATCATACTTGGGAAATGCTAAAAATGAATTATGGTTTACAAATTTATACTTTTTTTGACTACTTTATTTCATCCCATTTCTCATATATCTCCTTTTTCGAGAAGCTCTACAGTTTGCTTCTTTATGACCAAAATTATGACACGTATAACAATTTTCAAAGAAAAAGTTTCGATACCTGTAAGATTGTTGTAATATGGAGGATCCATAATTACTTCATGAAGGTCTAGATGTCATTTTTCTCCATTGTCTATTTGTAAAAGGTTCATATAGTATTGAGTAAATATTTTTTTTGGCCATATCAACTTAATTTGTTTTATGCATGTACTTCTTTTCTTGAAACTTCATGTTCATGGTCACTGCACTCTTTTTCTCTAAATGAGAGTAGTATAAGATTGATGTTGGTTATGGAGCCTGATATTCTAGATTCATAGATGTTATTGTTCATCCGTTGTTTGTGCCTAAATTTTATTGTACACTCATCCCAACATGGTTGTGCGGGTGCTAGCGGGCCCTAGGCGAGGGTTCAGGAGTGAAGCTCTTGAAAGAAATTTTTGGAATGCTTGTTGGAAAATATTTTATGGGCCCATGGTATTTTCCCATTGTAATTCCCCTATAAAAGGAAAGGTTTGTAATAGGATTTTGTCTTGTATTGTAGCATTATAAAAGTGATCTCTATGATTGTGAGAGAGAGAGATCGTGAGAGAATGAAGAGGAAGTACAACAAGGTTGTTGCAGGTTGTATCCATTCATTTTTATGGACAAAATAATAATAAAGGACTAGAAATTTTTGTATGGATGTATCCCATCTTGGGTGAACCCCATTATATTCATGTCTCTCTTGTAATATGTTTTAGTATTTCAATATTATTTATTGTTTATTTTTATTGCTCTGCCATCCTTTTTTTCTAACAATTGGTATCAAATCCAAAAGGTCTATTTGGTTAGTACACTTGTAGGAAATAGGGCTTCCTATTGAGTGGGAGAAATGGTAGAATAAGAAAACTTTAGGGTCGAGAAATTTGATGACCAAAACAACTAGTTATGGAAGATGCAAATGGAGGACTATATGTACAAGAATGATCTATACCTACCATTGGGAGGAAAAACAAAATAACCAGCGACTATGAAGGATGAAGAATTGGAGGTTCTTGACAGAAAGGAACTGAGAAAAATATGTATGTGCATGGATTCATAGGTGGATTTCAATATTTCTAAAGAAACTACAATGGAGGGTGTGATGAGTGAATTGGATAAGCTCTATGAAAAACCCTCAGCTTCCAACAAGGTATTTTTAGTGAATCGTTTATTTAATATGAAGATAGTAGAATGTGGATATGTTGTTGACCATTTAAATGAATTTAATATGATTACTAGTCAGCTAAGTTATGTAAATGTGAAATTTGATGATGGGATTAGGGATATTCTAATCCTATTCTCATTGCCAGAAAGATGGAATGAATTGTTCATGGTTGTGAGTAACATTTTCCCTGTTTCAAACATTCTTAAATTTGAAGATGTTGTTGGTGTTATTCTTAGCGAGGAAATGTGAATAAAAAACACATGTGAGACATCAGGTAATGCATTGACCATGGAGAGTAGGGAAAGAAAAAGGAAGAGAGGAAAGATCCTAGATAATCACAACAAGTCTAGAAAGGAAATATCCAAGTCCAAAATGAGAAATATAGAGTGTTGGAACTGTGGTAAGAGAGGATATATGAAGAAATACTACAGAGCTCTAAAGAAGAAAGGAGATGGGCAGCAAGAGACTAATCAAGAAGCAAATGTAGCAGGTGATGTGTTACAAGATGCTTTGATTCTTGCAATAGATAATACTAGTGATTATTGGGTAGTAGATTCAGGGGATTCATGTCATGCAACACCCCATAGGAAATTCTTTCATGATTATGTTCCAGGTGATTTTAGACATGTTTTATTGGGGGATGTTGAACCATGTAAAATTGTTGGAATGGTTAAGGTATGGATTAAGTTAAATAATGGAAATGAATTCCTGCTAAAATGTGTAAGGCATATTCTTGGCTATGAAAAGAAATATGATCCCAATAGGGAAGTTGGGAGATAGCGATTGTTTGTCTACGTTTAGAAAAATATGGTAGCAGATAGGTAAAGGAGCACTGGTAATAATAAAAGGAGACATGACGGGTACGTTGTATTTATGTTCTCATAATACTGATTAGTATATCTATGTAGATTCCACATAAATAGGTACAACATTGTGGCATCATAGTCTTGGCCACATGAGTGAGAAGGGGATGCAAATTCTTCACTCTGTTACCGCCTTTCACACACCTAGGTCACATGGTGGAAAACTTCAAGCCACTCGGTGTGTCCTTGGGGGCAAGTCTCGAGTCAAGGCTGTCACCTTGTTTTTGACTCCTCTGTTTAGGCTCAACTCCTAACGAAGCCAAGGGGGGTAGACCCTATTAAGTTACTA
>LPNX010554338.1:23751-65725 GCA_001517045.1 Pseudotsuga menziesii
CGCTCCCTTTGGGTATTTTTCCACCGTAATGGTTTGATCTAGGTGTTGGATTTTCACCTAATGGTTTGTCAATTTGGGAGAGTAAATCCTAATTATACTAGTCACTCAAGTGCTTTTGATATAGCTTGACTGATCGGATGAACCGCAGCCAAGTGCAAAGCATACACACCAGAGTCTTGTCAATTTTAGTAAATTTTGAGATGAATGTTCTTGTTAAAAAGAAAACCCTCCAGGAACCTCTTTCGGTCCAAGTGGACCTCAATCGAGGAATCAAGGAGGGGTTGAGTTTATTATGGTTACTGAAACAAATGATGATATACAATGAACATAAAAAGATAAGCAAACCACAATTTTCTAATTAGACTACCACGAACCTTTCTTCACCTTTCGGCTGAAAAGGAGGCTCGTGGGGTAAGCATTAAAGTTACTTTGAAACCAATAGAAATGGAAAATGGAATTGATTTTAAATCAAATTATACTACCTTGTATATTAATACTATTCTAGATTGAAAAAAAAAGAACGAACAGCAAAAATGACACGGACGCAAATCCCCCCAGGGGGGATGGGGAATAGGCTTGAAAGAGCCTATTCAAAATTATTTCTATTACCAGTGGTTACAATATCATAAAAATGATATGATGCCTCTTTATTCTTATACAGAATGAAACCAAGATCTTGTAAAGTGCAAAAATTAAAGATTTTGGTCAAAAAGGGAGACCCCTGGGGGGATTCAGAAGGCCCAAAAGTCACTTTCGAGCAGCAGCTCCTCCTCTTTTCTGTTATACCCGATAAAAAACAGAAATATTATTATATTGAAATATTCCCAAAATCACTCTGAAAGTACCTTTGGGTCAGCTTACTTTTAACCAAAAAAAGCTAAGTTAAAACTAGTTAAAAAAGGTAAAAAGGGAACCGAGGAAAGCAAGCTTTCCTTGGGATCTTGGATTTACTTTTAGGCAGACAATATGATGTGCACTAATTTCTATATTTATCTTTTATAACAGAAAATAGAAATCTAATGCATGCAATCTACAAATTCTCTTTAACATTCCATGCAAAAGGGACGATTTCCCTAAAGCTAGATCTAGAATGCTTATGAAACCTTTTAAGAAAAAGATAGAGATTATGGTATTTGAGAAGATATATATATGTTAAATTTACCTTAAGATAATAGATCTAAACAATATCAAAGCTGCGAACAAAGTAACCAGGTAAAAGAATTGATTTTGAAGGAGGAAAAGGAGGAGAGAAATGCTGGTATCCTTGAAGATCCACCGTGGAGCTTTTAGGTGGAATGTCAAAGGACTATTCCTATGGAAGGTTTTGGAGAGAGTGAAGAAGAAAAATATATCAACATCCTCTCCAATCCAAGAACCTATAGCTTAGCTGAAATAAAAAAAACTTGCTGAAATACTTGTGAGATCCGATTAGTACATACACAGAGATTCAGAATAACATGCATATAAGCTTATAGAACATGTTGAATCTAGATCTCTAAACATGCATCAAAGGAAAGATATGGCCAATAAACTTATTGAAAAACACCTTTCGTATCAAGATTATAATAAGCTTATTATCAATCTTAGCAATGAATCCATAAGCAATCAACGGATTATGAACACAGATACAGGTTACCTCAATAAAAAAATGGCAATGATAATCCACACATACAATGGCACAACACCATCTTGCCTCTAAAGCTTCTCTTTATTTCAAATGAACAATAACAACAGTACAATAGCAACAGCACCTCAATCCCAGTTCTAACTAGCGTGGAAGAGGAGGCTTATGCTTGGATATATACAAAAACTAGGAGATCCAGCCCAAGGGGGCGCAAATCCCAAGGAGATAGATCAAATCATCTGAAGGAGAGTCCATCAATACCTAATCCGTGTCTAACTGAGCCAGATCTGAGTCTCACTCAGTGTAATTGTCAATCGGAGAGCTGATCTGATTGACACCTCAACCTGTTGACTGAAGCATCCACCAAAACTCATCCAGATGAGCCAAAACATGTGGAGGAGAGAGGGAGGGGGGAATTCCCCATAAAGGATGTTGAAGATCAACTCTGGATCTGATTTGATCACCTCCTTTAGTCAAGGATTTGTCAGATCTAGTCAATCTGGTTCAGATTTGACAGATTTCAATCAAATCGGTTGAGAATCCACTGATCTATGATTTTGGATTTGCTCCATTATTCATCAATTTATTAATTAAAATAATCAATAAATTATTTTTTGGGGCTTTCTGACCTGAGTGATGGAAAATCACTCAAAACTAGGAAATAGTGGGTCCATGGGTTTACATGGTGCTCTTAGCTTGAAAATGAGCACCTACATGACTGAAACTGATTATTTGGCCCACTTTTATTGCAAAATCAATTTTTCCAATTAAACTATTAAAAAATAGCCTAAGTTTTGGAAAAAATAAAATTTAATAAAAAACACTGAAAAAACTAAAAAATTGAAAAATTGAAAAAACCTAGGGGGACTTAGACATGTTCATATGACTTGACCATGATGTCTAGCATGTTTATACATTGACACATAGACTCTAATAACCTAAATAGGCCTAAATGCCAAGCCGATCACCCCAACTTTGGAGGTATGGAGTGAAAAACTCAGAAATTATCAGTCGTTTATTCAACAACCAATAATAACACCCTAGGCTGATTGGATTGACAAATAAAGTCTAAGAGACCGAGTCTTTTACATACACTATCATGCTAGAACATTTATTACAATTCCCCCATGGGGTATGAACATGTGATATAGTACAACAAGCACTTCCCAGAAGTACTTCCAAAGGTCTTCTGAAGTCCAAACAAGTTATCCTTGTCCGGTTCACCAGGCTCACTTGATAAAAAACCACTAAGTGCAACTTAGGTGGTAACACACTCAAGGAAATTGCTTCCATATTTTAAGCATGTAAGTTTGGAATTTTTGTGAGAACTGCGTTTTTGGAAATGAGAAGAGAGTTAGAGTTCTCAAGGTTGGGAAACAAAAGAAGAGTTAAAAGTTAGAGCTTGTGCATATAGATGTATGGGGACTAACTCGGGTACAATATCTTGAAGGGTCTCATTATTATGTTACTTTTATTGATGATGCAACTAGAAAAATTTGATTGTGTTGCATTAGACAAAAAATTGATGTGTTTGCTACTTTTAAGAAGTGGAAATATTTGGTTGAGAATGAGACAGGAAAAAAGTTGAAATGTCTCATATATGATAATGGAGGTGAATACTGCAGCAATGAGTTTTATATTTATAATTCATACCATGGGATTCATAAAGATAAGACAATCCTAAGAACACCACAAGAAACTGGTATGTCAAAAAGGATTAATAGGACGGTCATGGAGCATGAAAGGTGTATGAGATTGCATGCAGGGTTTCCCTTATATTTTTGGACTAATGCTATGGATACTTCTATTTATTTAATAAACAAAGGGCCTTCAAGCGCTCTGGATGGTGGGATTCTAGAGGACCAATGGACAGGTAAAAAGGTAAACTACTCATTTCTGAGAACTTTTGGTTGTGAAGTATTTTCCCATATTGATAAAGAAAATATAATAAATATTGAGGATAAATCCAAGAAATGCACCTTTATTGGATATGGGGTCGATGATTTTGGTTATCTCTTATGGGATAATGAAAATCACAAAATCATCAGGAGTAGAGATGTGGTATTCAATGAAAAGGTTATGTACAAAGATCATTTGTAGGGAAAGACATTAGAGGAAATTTCAATTTAAAATGGGCCTTCCAAAAATAATAAAAATTCCATGTCATCATGTATTAGCCAATCTAAATGATTTAAAATTCAAAAAGGGAGCACCTCTTAAACAAATTTTTAATATAAATTTGGGGATAGGTATCATAAAAAAAACTATTTTTTTTGTTCGTATTTTCGACATATCTCCTTGTGTTTTTACTCAATTTTTTATCGGGAGAGCTCGTTGGATGCAGAATTAAATTCTGCATCCAACGAGTACCCAGTCGACATACTTTTGACAAGCCCCGCCACCCTAAAACCAAGAATTACCTGAAAAATCATGATGATGATGTCATCATCATGTTTTTTCAGGTAATTCTTGTTTTGGGGGAGGCGGGGCTTGTCAAAAGTATGTCGAGTGGGTACTCGTTGGATGCGGAATTTAATTCTGCATCCAACGAGCTCTCCCAATAAAAATTTGAGTAAAAACACAAGAAGATATGTCGAAAATAGGAACAAAAAAGTAGTTTTTTCTTTTCTTCCTCTAAAATTAATAAATATTATTTTATTATTTTAACTATTATTTTATTAATTTTCCTTAAGAGGCCCATTTTGAGTTGAAATTTTCTCTAATGAAGACAAAAATGAAAACACGGAGTACAAAATGCTTGATGAAATCAAATAAAATGAAGTTCCAAAGGTACCAAAAAATCAAGAACAACAGCAAGTACCTCAAACTCCTGAAAATGTAAGAAGATATACCAGGTTAAGTAGACCCCATGATGGATTCTTTCCATCACTATATTATTTATTGATGATTGATTCTGGTGAATCAAAATGTTATGAAGAAGCAATGGAGGTGGAAACTATAAAGAAGTGGGAGAAAGGAATGAATGAGGAGATTGACTAATTAGTAAGAATCCAGACTTGGGATCCAGTTGAGTTTCATGCCGGTAAAAGAGCATTGCAGAATAAATGGGTTTAAAGGTTGAAGGAAGAAGATGGAGGAAATAAGAGACAAAAGGCTAGAATTGTTATAAAGGGGCTTCCAAAAGAGAAAGGTATATTTTTTATGAAAAAAATTATCCTCTTGTTAAAATGACTTCAATTAGAACTATTTTAAGTCTAGTAGTGGTAGAATATTTGCATCTTGAAAAATTAGATGTAAAAACAACCTTTCTCCATGGGGATTTGGAGAAAGAGATTTACATAAAGAAACCACATGGGTATGAGGCCAAAGGGAAGGATAATTTGGTTTGTATGTTGAAGAAGAGCCTATATGGCCTGAAGCAAGCTCCAAGTCAGTGCTATTTAAAAATTGATAAGTTTATGCCAAAACAGGGTTATAGTAGATGCCATTCTGACCACTATGTTTATTTCAAGAGGCTAGATAATGGAAGATATATTACCTTTTTATTGTATGGGGATGACATGCTTATTGCAGGGTCTAACATGCAGGATATAAATGTGCTCAAATGGAAACTAGCTAAATAATTTGCGATGAAGGATTTGGGTGCTGCAAAGATAATCCTTGGTATGAGAATAACAAGAGACAAGAAAAATTGCAAATTGACGTTGTCTCAAGGTGAGTACAAAGAAAAGGTGTTGGAGAGTTGTAGAATACAGAATGCAAAACCAGTTAGTACACCTTTTGCGAGCCATTTCAAACTAAGGAGATGTGTCCCAAGACATGGGAAGAGATATAATACACATCCAAGATTCCCTATTCATCAGCAGTTGGTAGCTTGATGTATGATATGGGGTGCAGAAGACCATATATTTCACATGTAGTGGGAGTTGAGAGCAGGTATATGAACAGTCTAGGTAAAGAGAATTGGACAGCAGTACAATGGATTCTCAGGTATTTGAGAGGTACCACTTCTCATGCATTATGTTTTGGAGGTTCAGACACTATTCTATAGGGATATGTTGATGTAGATATGGCATGTGATAAAGAAAACAGGAGGAGAAAAAGAGGGTATTCTTTTACTGTAGGTGGAACAACAATAAGTTGGATTTTAAAGCTGCAAAACATTGTTTCACTTTCAACAACAGAAGTAGAGTATGTTGCTACTACAGAGACTAGTAAAGAGATGATTTGGTTGCATAGGTTCATGGAGGATTTGGGTAAGAAGTAGGAGAATAAAAGGTTGTACATTTATAGCGAGAGTGCCATTCATATTGAAAATAAATCAACCTTTCATTCAAATACTAAACATATACATCTCAAGTACCATTTCATAAGATCTATTCTGGAAGATCAATTGTTAAACTTGGAAAAGATACATAAGATACAGAATCTTATAGACATGTTGACAAAGGTATTTTTTATAGTGGATTTCACCACTCTAGGTGAATCACACTTTGTATGGCCTTCCCCTATCCCGCTGCAGTCTCCTTAGCCCCTATGGACCATTTTTTGTCCTTTAAAACTCATAAGCACGTACATACACGGGTTTGACCCATATAACCGTGTACATCGGGATGTGTGCATAATCCAAATCCTTTTGGAGTTTTCCTTGACATGGATCTAACTCATTTGACTCTTGGCCTTCCATATGCCTTGAGATCGCTCGGATTCGACCTTTCATTATCCCTTTTAGAGCTATATAAGGAACCCCTTGGAACATTGAAGGCATGGGAGAGAATTGAGAGCAATGAAACTATAGTCCATTGTTGTCAGAACTTATGCTTGAGTCTACATCCCTTTGTCCCTTGGAGCACTTTTGTGTTCTTCGCAAGCTTGCCTTTTGCTTGTGAGCTTGCTATTGAGAGATGGAGGATTGAAGTGGTGGAGGCCCAAGTGGGGAATTCAGTTTCTCCGGTTCGTAGACGTGCTGTCAGAGGTTGTATCTTGTAATCTCTGATTCATATTAATAGAAATATCTTTTCCTGCCCAATGATGTGTATTTGAATGAATATGTTATCCATGAAATTATGTCAAATGCTTTTACATTATTGAGTATATATGCTAGAATAGAGCTAACACCATGATGTATAGAATGCTTGTATTGTTTACTTGTTGTTGAGGAAGGAATATAGCAATTCAAGCTGAAGATTGGAAAGCTCAATGGGGATCTACTTCAACCGTCCGGAATAAGGTACGAGGTCTGATCCTTTAGTGTTAGACATTTAATTTCTATTGCATATTGGAAAGGATTGATTTTTGGAGTCAAGCTATCCGTTGTGGTACCCCAAGCCATATGAATTTCTCTCCGTAATAGAATTGGAGACTCTGCTGGGGAGTTCCTAGTAGTTGTCCTTTGGGGGTTGTTTTCTCGGCATTCAATGTATTTGAATTGCTCTTTCTCTCTTGTTTCTGTGTCGGGTATGGGGGAATGTATGCCTGGTAGAGTCTGATTGGTGTGAAGTTTGTCTCAGCCTGTCTGTTTGCCTTGATTTTATGCACCTTTTCTTCCTGTACGCGGGTTTTTGACTTACAGTCGTGTATACACGCGGTTTCCTCTGTGATTTTCGCGTATACACGCGGGTTTACTGCGAACAGTCGCATATACCCTTGATTTTTCCTTTTTGTGGAAGATAATTGGTTGCTGGGTGAATTATGTTTGTTATTGAGTCTCCTTTGGCACTGCCTGAGTCTGTTCAAACCTCTGTTTCTGACCTGAAACGTTTTTTTTAGCCTAAATTTTTTTTTTTAGGAAAGTTCTTGTCATGGCATTTTTGGTTTTTTGTTTGAGATTAGTGCATTAGAGTTATTTTACCTTAGTGCTTTGCTTGAGTGCTATTTGGGTGTGCTTGCAGAGTATAGGGGTTGTAGAATCATTCTTTTGCTTTTTGCATCTCCTTTATTTTCCAAAAATCCAAAAACATTTGCTTATCATAATGCATTGCATTTTGCACTTTGCATTGTACTTGCACTAGATCTAGATTTGCTTTGGAGTACTAGTTAGGACTTCATATAGGAAATTTGCATTTATCATTTGAAGAATAATTGTGCATTTCATGTAGTAGCATGCCCTGTTTTCATGGACACAATGCATTTGCATTGATTGTTAGGTGTGCATTTTACTTCTTGTTGTGTCATAACACCACTAGTTGCACGACCATATCCTATTTTTGAGTAATAAAGCCAACTAAAATCAACGCTAAATAAAATGAATTACACTCTTTTCTTTTCTAGGGTGCACCAACATGCTTAGGTTTTAGGATCTTGAAATAGTTCATTGTAAGTCAATTCTCCAAGATCACTAAACAACAACATCCAGGTGTCTGTCCAGGTGAGTGTGTGAAATCCTTGGTATAACCAGTGTTCTCAGGATCCTCCTCTCAAAAGGGAGTTAAGCACGAGGCAGTGTGAGCGGTTATTTATTGGGATGACCCCTAGTTATAACTGAGTAGCACCGGAGATATTTCCAAGATTGTATTCGTATCTGGGGGCTCTTTCGAGAGTTTTAGGCTTTGCTACCCTGCCCATACGATCAATCCTTCCTGCGACTGTCCACCTGAGCATTGAGTATATTGAGGTGACCTTAGTGGCCTTACCTAGGATATCGAGGGGGTACTTGTAGAGGTTATTTTGCAGGTGTCCCGGCCAGGTTGGGGTTGGACAGCACAGTCGCTTTACGCGTTGAAGCTGAGGGCCACAATAATTGGTTACATACCTCCGCTTGTTGTGTATGGGAGTCTCAAGCCTCTCCTAGGCGAGACATACCTGCTTCATTCGGGAGCTCACTTATTCAGCCCTTGTTTGCTTGCATTTGGCTTTAGATTTTATTAGTGATTGCTTTGTGTACAATAGTTGGCCTAAGGTTTACGAAAATAGAGAGTCTTTGCTATTTTTTGAGTCATTGTGGATTCGAGTGCAATTTCGCGCCATTATCATCGTTTAGCAGGGCTTCCACCTTCTACTTCTCCTCCTCCTTTGGGAGAGAGACCTAGACAGTCTAGGTGAACTATGTCACACATTGATTCACACACCATGGGGGATTCTTCAGAAGGTATTCCTGAACCACCTCCTCCCATTCGTGTAGACGATGGGGAATTTACACCTACTTATGATCCTTCACCCGACTTAGCTAAATTAGGTCCTATGATTTCTGAGATAGGAGCCATACATGATAGACATACTCACTCTAGGTTGGATTCCCCATTGACACGTTATCGGTATGGAATACCAAAGGACGCCAAAACCCATTTTGAACCTACCATCACTAGCTATGATAGTTATGCTATGTCTGGTTTCCCTATCCATGATTTGACATTCCATGTCGAATCCGATTTCGAGCCTAACACTATGCCTGGGGGCACTCTCATTCCTTACCATGCGGAGAGGTTTGGGAGCACTAGTCACATTGCACCTTCTGTCCCAGTGGTAGAAGCTACATCTTATATCCCTCCTAGGTCTAGGGTTAGCGATCCGATTAGGATACCAGATCCGAGACGAGTGACGATAGGTGGTAATACATATCTTATTACTCAGCTTCCTTCATCCTCGGTTCCTAGTTCTTCAAATGTTCATCCTCCACCTTATTCACGTGGTCCTTCGAGCCGATATATGGCTACGAGTCAGGTCCGCACTGTGGTTACTATACCAGTTGTGTCTCAAGTCCACATACCACTCGCTGCGTCGGGAGGTTATGTTCATGCTTCTAGAGGTCAGATTACTACTTCCGCGACATATATCCCTACTTCCAGTGTGTATATCCCTACGTTCGGAACGTATCTTCCTACCTACGGAGTGTCCCATGGGGCATCGCATACGATGACCTATGGACCTTATTATGGGACGCAGTATGGATAGGTTTCTTCACCTTATGGAGGAGGGTATCAACAACCTGCTTATTCTCCTAATTATGGCTTTGTAGCTCCTACTAGTCAAGGTCCACCATACTATGGTACTTCCACACCACCCTATACGGGTCAGACAGGAGGAGGACACTATGGCCAAGGCCATGATGGTAATCAACCCTATATGAACTAGGGAGCGGTACATAGACCTCATCATCCTAGGCTCCCTTTCCTCGTGACACTTAATCTTCCTAACTTATCGAGACTTACGAACGATCCTGTGGCTCATGAACCGGCTTGGCCGGCTGTCCCTACCAAGCTTCCTTCGGACATACCTAAGTTTAAAGGAAAAACGAGAGAGGATTTGAGCGAACACGTTACTACATTTCACCTATGGTGCTCTTCGAATTCATTACATTAGGACTCAGTCCATTTGAGACTATTTCAATGCACCCTCACAGGGCCTGCTTCGAAATGGTATATAGAGTTACCTAGGGGCACTTTTACTTTGTTCGACGACCTTGCGATGACTTTTCTTAATCACTTCCAGCTACTAGTGTGCCATGACATTGGTCCAGAACTCTTGTCGACATTTCAGCAAGATAAAGCCACCCATATTTTTTATCATATTCAAGAGTGGCGTAGATGAAAGAGATTAATTAAATCCTTTATACCGTCGGAGTTCCTCCTCGAGTGGTTCCTCAAGTCGTTATTGCCATATATAGCGAAGGATGTTTCCACATCCGGGGTGCAGAATGAGAAACAAGCGATTTTTAGGGCGCAGGAACTGGACTTCATCTATGCTCAGTCCGGTTTGTTGTATGAGATTATTCCCAATGCCCCTTGTTCCAGTTTCGATCCCAAAGTCAAACCTAGACCACATGCCGATGGCATTGTGGGTTGTGCAAGTGCGAAACCTGCAGATTCGGTTGCAAAACAAGGTAATAAATTGTCAATCAACCAATCTTCGTTGGGACAAGCTATGGCTTCGTCTCAACCCGCCCAAATGGTGAATGTACCTTGTGTGCAATTGTCAGACCAGAAGGGTAACCAGCAGCCCGGATGGAATATAAAAAAGGGTAAAAATAATAATTGAAAGGGTGGGACTAAGAATGAGAATGCTAACAATAATGACAAGAACAGTAAAAATGCTGGGGGGGACAAGCAAGCAAAACGTAAGGTTAAGTTCCCTTGCAAGTTATGTAAGGACGATCAACTCACTTACTTGTGCCCTCGGATTGATGAAGCTTCGAGATTCTTAGCACAAGGCCCAGCTGTGCTAATGAACCCTTTACCGCATAACCAAAATATGAACTCGAAGTCCCGTGACTAGTCTAGTGATGATGATCCACCAAAGGGTAGTGGTCGTGGGTGCATTAACATGGTCCATGCTGCCAAGGTTGTGACTCACGTGAAAGACTATAGTTCGTCACAACCTAGCCCAGGAAAAGAGCCTGATCCACCAGGAACCCCTTTGCGCATTGAGAAACCTGCGGATAAACCTGAGGCTGCACCTCACATTCCTAAGGGAGTCCTTAAGCTTTCGAGGCATAATCCAAATGCTCGAGCTGCCCATAATTATTCAGTTGTCGAGGATTTGGGCCACACTCCTTGTGCGATGTCTGCATTGGAAGTGCTTCAGAGTTGTCCTTCGCAAAGGAAGGCGTTTCTTTCTGCTCTTGGTGTGAACGGTGATGATTCTTCCTCGGTGATCAAATTTGAAACCGTAGGACTGTAGCCTCGCTTGCCCTACTATGTGTCTCTTTTGGTGCATGTAGAATGTCTTGGTATGACCGTAAAACGTACTGTGATTGATGAGGGCACTGTGGCTTCTGTGATGTTTTTGTCCTGTTGGAAGGGTCTGGGTTCTCCTGAGCTGTCTAAATCAGTGACTATGTTAACTGCGTTTGATGGGATATATTTTAGGCTGCACGGTATCCTTCCTTCCCTTGAAGTTCGTTTGGGGGGGAAGACCATTGCGATTGAGGTTGAGTTGGTTGATGCACCCCTTGACTATAATCTCTTGCTGGGTAGGAACTGGATGTATAGTATGCAAGCCATTGCTTCTTCCTTGTTCTATGTTGTATTCTTTCCACACAACGGGAAGATTGTCACGATTGATCAAATGGCATTCAAGAATCCATCTATTACCGCATCTTCGGGAACTTCAATCCCGATCATTGAACATTCCTAGCCGGCAACTGGGAGTGTGGGTGTAGGCATGTATCCATCCCTCATGGGAAGCTTTAGTTGTCTTGCACCGATCCTCATGATAGGATCTTTTTCGGATGAGGCTTCGACATCTACGACCTCTGTGTCTTTTCGCACAACCCATATGGAAGACCCTTGGGTTATTCCTACACCGAGTACTTCAAGTGACCCCGTCGAGACAAGCGTGTTGTTGGCTGCAGCTTTGATAGCTTATCAAGGTAATCTCAAGAGTGTTGCAGAGCCTTGTTCTTCCTCTTCGCGGATGGACGATGAAGACCCCTATGTGCTGCCGGCATGGGTAGTACAGTCTTCTCATGCCCACAATTTCCTTGATATGGTTTTCCCTTCAGATGAAGCGATTATCGAGGCCATGTCAGGAGTTGAGCCACCATGGGAGGAACTTCATCATAGATCGTACTTTCTCCTAGAGCTTGACCATTTGGAGCATGAGGATTATAGGGAGATTCTTAATCAGAAAGTTGGTAGTCCTATGGTTCCATTAATATCTCCTGGTCCGATGGCTGATGGAAACATGGCGAACATATCGTCAATGATTCCTATCAACATTTCTCGCAATCTTGGCACAGTAGAAAATGTCTATATTGGGGCGTAATGTTCCCATGTTGAGATTCTGGAATATACCGAGCTATTCAAGGAATTTCGTGATATTTTTGCTTGGTCTTACTACGAGATGCCAGGTATTGACCCTCAAATTGTCTAACATGAGATTAAGACTTACCCCAACACTAAGCCTGTTCGACAACGTTTACGCGCCATGAACCCTAGGAAAGTACCCACCATTAAGGCAGAGATAGAGAAGTTGTTGAAAGCCGGTTTCATCTATCCCGTTCCCCTGACAGAGTGGGTTTCAAAGCCCGTTCCGGTAGATAAGAAGCAAGGAGCGATCCACATATGCACTGATTTATGTGATTGGAATCGTGCCTATCCTAAGGATAACTTCCCCACACCATTTATAGATCATATTTTGGATGAGTGTGCGGGTAGCGAGGTGTTTTCCTTCATGGACGACTTTTTCGGGTATAATCAGATCCAGATTAAACCTGAGGACCAACATAAGACTGCATTTATTTGTCCTTGGGGAACATTTGCATATCGAAAAATGCCTTTCGGCCTTAAAAACGCCGGAGCTATGTTTCAGCGGGCGGTGACCTTGATCTTCCACGATCTCAAGTCTATCATTGAAGTATTTTTGGATGACCTCGCTGCTCATTCTCATATGAGAATGCGTCATCCTTATCACTTGAGATTGGTATTTGAAATATGCCAGCACTATTAAGTCAGATTAAACCCTCATAAGTGCATCTTTTTTGTGAATTCAGGTCGTTTGTTAGGATTCATCGTTTCAAAAGAGGGTATAAGAGTCGACCCTTTGAAGGTTGAGGCAATACTTCAATTGAATCCCCCGAAGAATATTCGTCATCTTCAGTGTTTGCAAGGCATGGAAAACTTCTTACGAATATTTGTTGTCAATTTTTCCAATTTGACTAGAGGCTTCATGCGTCTCTTGAAGAAGGATACTCCCTTTGAATGGGATGAGCGAGCCCAGGAGTCCTTCGATGCACTCAAGCGAGCCCTAGCATCGGCCCCGGTGATTAGTCCTCCGGATTATAGCCGTGATTTCTTATTATATGTGGCCACGTCTTTAGAGACGATTGGTATGGTTTTGGTTTAAGAGGATGAGGAGCTCCAGGAGCATGTCATATATTATCTGAGCCAAAACCTTATTGACGCAGAGATTCGTTATTCTCATGTCGAGAAGCTTGCTTTAGCTACCGTACATGCGGTTCAGCGTTTGAGACATTATATTCTCCTTCGCCAAACCTTGGTTGTGGCCCATGTCAATCCATTTCAATTTGTCCTCACACGAATGATGATTGGGGGAAAGTATAATAAATGGATTGTCATTCTACAAGAATTCGATCTCAAGTTTGTTTCGGCAAAATTGAAGAAGTATTTAATTTTTGCAAAGCTTATATCATATTTTTCGAGCGAGGCTGAGGAGTTGGTTTGTGAAGATACGTTTGTTGATGAACACATCTTCTTAATCTCAACATTAGACCCATGGTATTGGGATATCATAGTATATCTGCAAATACAGAGGACCCCTACTCACCTCTCGCGAGATGAACGATGACGATTACGTCACTTCTCTAAGAACAACCTTATAGTGGACAATACTTTGTACCACCATGGGGTAGATTCCATTTTACAATGTTGTTTAACTCATGATGAGGCTGAGGTTGTGCTGAATGATTGCCACGGAGGGGCGTGTGGTGGTCATTTATCTGGGCTTTCTACAGCTCAAAATATTTTGAGAGCGGGTTATTTCTGGCCGTCGATCTTTAAGGATTATGTTGATGCGGTCAAGAGGTGCCACCCTTGCCAGGTGTTTGCACGTAATATGCGCTCGAAACCTGCCCTGTTACATCCCATTATCACCGCCGGTCCCTTCACTAAGTGGGGGCTCGATTTTATGGATTGCCGCCCGACTTCAGCTGGGGGGCACCATCACATTATGGTGGCTGTTGATTATTTCACGAAATGGGCTGACGCTATGCCTACAGTAAAATCTGATGGTGAGACAGCCGCTCATTTTGTATTCAACCAAATTATTACTCGGTTTGGGATTCCGAAAGAGCTTGTCACTGACCATGGCTCGCACTTTCAGAACCGTATGATGGATGAGTTTGCATCCAAGTTAGGGTATAAGCAAGAGCAATCCTCTTATTATTACCCCCAAGTGAATGGACAGGTAGAGGTAGTGAATAAATCACTCAAATCCATTCTCCAATGAACCATCGCACAAAGCAAGACGAATTGGAATATTATGTAATATCCTACTTCGTGGGCATATCGAACCGCGGTTAAGACTGCCACTGGTTTTTCTCCATATCAGCTTGTGCATGGAGTGGAGTCGATATTTCCGGTTGAATGCAAAATTCCTTCATTGAAGCTAGATGTGGAACTCTTACCAGACACTTCACCTTTGGAGGAGCGTTTGGTTCACCTTGAGCATCTCGATGAGCAGCGTCAGGATGCCTTGGTGGGTCTAGAGGTTAATAAGCTTCACGTTAAGGTCCAGTACGATAAGTCTGTCCGTCCAAGAGTGTTTAGTGAAGGAGACTTGGTCCTTTTGTGGGATCAACCGAAAGAACCCTTGGGGGCAGGGAAGTTTAATCCTATGTGGCGTGGTCCTTACGTGGTCAAGTGTGTCTTAGAGAAGGGTGCCTATGAGTTAGTGGGTTACGAAGGAACAGCTTTGGCGGAGCCTAGAAATGGGCTCTATCTCAAAAAATACTATGCATAATCTTTAGCCAAGGCTGCTTGTTGTATATTATTGTACAGCTTTGCATAGTTAGGTATTTTTCTTATCATGATCAGGTTTGTGATTAGTTTCCATTTCTTTTGGAAGATGTCAATGGAATCTTCCACCTACATAGGATTCGTGGATGGTGCAAGTCGTCACACTCAAAACTCAGCCTCTGCTGCTTGGGTGATTTATACTCCTATGGGTCAGGTACTGTCTTCAGGAGGTGTATGTCTATGACCATCTTCCAACAATGTTGCTGAATATAGCGCCGTTATTGAGCTTCTACGGGATGACATTTTACATGGCGTTCTATCTCTTGAGGTACGTCTTGATTCGGAGTTAGTAGTGTCACAGCTCAATGGTTTGTACCATGTTATAGATCCGACGTTATTAAGAAGGTTCTTACGTGTCAGATTGTTAGAACGACAATTTGACAGTATAACATATATACACATTCCAAGAAATAATAATCAAGTTGCTAACTCGTATGCTAAATACGTGTTAGATTGGCATTTGTTTCATTCATAGTAAATTAATCACAAACACAATTTTTACACATGTAAATAAATAAATCGATCACCATAAAACCTTTTATATATATCAAAAATATGGTAATACATAGTGTCATGATACAAAATTGGGGCTTTTAAAGCCACCATCATATAATAAATGGTTTTACAAAATGAATACACTCCCAGGTGTCTAATCCTGTGGAGGAGGAGGAGGAGGTTTGTGATCATGGAACGTCACTATGGCTCTAGCTAGCCGTCGAAATAAACGCACCCATGCGCGTGGTACACCCACCACCGGCCGCTGCATGGCCTCAGGCAAGTCCTCGACTTGTGCCATGGGAACTCTATGAGTCAATCTCACAAAGTTGGTATGAATGCTCTGGAGCGTTCACTCCGCATCCACACCCGTGATGTCATCTCCTCTTCCCCTCCGTCTATGACGAGGGAAGACCTCTGGTCGTCGTGGTCCCACATCTGCACACAAATGGTAGATGTCACTATGTGTTGTCACGCAAAAACATGTCTTTTTGCTTCCATAATCAAGAAAATACAAAAAATTTAAATAACTCAAAAAATTTAAAAAGAGTGAGGGTCGAGATTCGTTACCTATATCGCCATATGTCGATCCTGGTGGCAATGGCATGTTCGGGTCCCCTTGTAAATCTATCCCTGCATAGGGGTAGTCATCAATGGAAACTATCTGTCATCTCCACCATGGAAATAAGTCAGCTAGATATGGGTTGGCCACCCTACCACCCCCCAGTATGCGCATCGCATCTGCCCAATTCTGTTGGGCCGTATCTCGAACCTCGTGGAGAGGAACATCCACTCTAGGGATCAATCCTGGAACACGCTCGAAGAAAAACGTGCTCAAAATACTGCTGAACCTGAATTTCCGTATCCTGCCTGCCTTACACTCACTAAGCTGTTGTTTCATGTTGCTTAGTAGTGTAGTACTCCAGTCATAGATTGTGGGTCTCATGCACTCCACTGCATAGAACATTAGAGGCCGAGAGGCCTGGTGGAATGATGCTAAGCCTGCTATCCTACCTAGCGTCAGTAATATGGCCTTTAGGCCCAGCACCTATATAGCATTGGTAGGGACTTGACTCCCCACCTTCTCAGTGTCTGGATAACAGTACACGGCTATGTACTCATCGATAGCTAGGCCATCCCCTGGCCCGCCTCGGGAATGAAGTTTCACCACCTCCCCTCGTCTAGAAAGACCAGTGATAAAGTATATGTCCTCAACCTATATGGTGAGGGACATCCCATCAATATGGAAGGACTCTAAGTCTGGATCCCAATAGTCTACCAGCATCTATAGCAGTCTTGGTTTGGCCCTCAAACCACCAAGACACCAAAACTTGTAGAGTCCGCATGCACGTAAAGCTTGTTGAGCCATTAAGTCGGACCTTATTGCTTCCTCTACTTCACCATGCTCACGCTCTCTCCATTCTAGTACCATCCTATAAAAGAAATTGCAAAATTGCCTATTAGTTTCTTGTAAAATCATATGCGCGGCCTCATACGCAACTGTTTTGAAAACAACCGCGTATGTATGTGGTTTTTAGGCCATTTTCTGCGTATAGCCATCCCTATATGCGGAAAAAACCTCGATATCCATGTGGGCCATAGCGCGCACTTTGGGATGGCTTAAAAACTTCATTTAACCATGAAAATCTATAAAAATTGTATCAAAATGCAAGAGGAGAGCACGAGTAAATACCTAGAAGAAATGGTTGTGAATTCCGCCGGCTGGATCTCCTGGAATTTGTTGTTGAAAGTTAGAGCTCAAATGGGTAAAAGTTTCAAATGATTTATATTTTTTACTATTTATAGCAAAAATTTCAAATATTTGAAAATTTTTACCCCCTTTCCTATAGTTTCGACATTTTCTAACCATTTTGGACCGTTTTTGACATAATTGGTGTTGTAGATGACCGTTTTCAGTGCCGTTTCAGCCATTGGATTGACCCGTTCATGCTTATCTCAGGTATCATGTCTAAACTGGCATATAGGTTAGGTTTCACCACCGCTGCATTTTGCATGACCTTATGACCATATCACCATGACCTTAGGTATGAACCCACTCTATTCTGTCACGGAACCTTCTTGCTACTTTAGAAGTGGCATGATGTGAGTGGTAGAGCTTCACCTTACATGGGTACCCTAGTTAGCGCCTTATTTTCATTTGGTGCCCATGCTGACGATTTCTCCTTTAGGGTGTGGGAGTTCATTGTATAGTATTGCCATGACATTTTGCAAGAGCCCCATACTCCTCTTGATCTTATGCTGGCCTATTTCCCTCAGGACTCCCTCATGTCAAGTTGTGAATGCATTATGATGAGCTTTGCCTGCCTCATTGAGCTTTATGCCGGATCCCCTGACATTGTGTTTCAGCCATATAGCCCGAGCTTGTCTCATGTCTAGCCATGCAGAGCCATTTTTTATATCCTTCACAGCTTGATTCCCTTTTTACCGGGAGGGGATTTTCCCTCGAGTGTCAATATCCTACACATGTATTTTTGCATTGAGCATAGGTATGTTCCATTGCTTGGAGCTATTTTGTTTTCCCTTATGACACTCGTCTCCTCCTAGTTTGTAACTATAAAGCTAGTTTATTCTTTTTTCAAGCTTTTCAAATAACTGAAAATGTCATAAAAAAATCAAAAAACAAAAAGCCGGACAAGGAAAGATGTTATCTTTGGCAGCTGTCGAGTCGTGTCGCCTTCAAACAGAACACTATATATGACATCCATTGGTTGGGTTATAGTTTGACTTTAGGATCTGTACTCGTTTATCTAAGTTTATCTCCACCGACTGGTTAAGCTTCCAGTCCCCATGGAGCCTCTGGTGATGCCTCCTGTGTCACAGAGATGTCCCTGTTTATATATCGAGTCTATGCTGCCTTCATTCAGTCACCATATGTTGTTATTCTCTTGTTCTAAGGAAGTTGAAACTTGATTCGGCCATTCCTCAATTATCTTGACTTTGCATGTCGGCCATTCCTGGTACAGTTACTGGTTCGTGCACTTTATGATCGAGTTCTTCCACATTATACAGCTTTGCTGAGTGCCTCATGTTGGATGATGGGGGATGCCTTAATGCCCTCCTTCCAGTGAATTTCATCCCATCGACTTCAGATCATTTATTCTGGGATTGGAATCTAGAGTCATTTTGAGTGCCTTGAGACTTGCAGTCATCAGTGGTAGGTTCTCTCGCCATCGACAGTTTCTTGGGAATACATCAATGTCCCTTGATCGATGGATCCTCTCAAGCATTCGACCTCAACACATTTATTCACACTTGTTAGTTTGCACTCTAGTACCTTTATTCCCATTTTCATCATTGGTGGGTGATCTCATGTCTGTTAACGGTATACATTAATGACCGATAATCAGATGATGGACTACTATGTTCAACCTCGACACCTCTATTCGCATAGTAGGACATGTACTCATAGCGTTTTGTGTAGAAGACTTTCCAGATTGGTGGCATCTCTTATATGATACCTCCTTGATCGTGCCAGTGTTCATGAGATTTCATCTCTCGTGACTCGATTCCAGTATATGTCAGACATTTCCAGCCACTATGGAGATCTTGATCGATTATATATCTTTAGCCATTTTGGAGATCATGATCCTTTGTATATATTCATCATGGAGATTCGTATCTATGTATATTGTACGTGGCTATGACCACATATGTGACATCATGTATCATGCCTATTCATGGTCATTGTACTCTTATGTATCCGGGACTGCTATATGTATTTGCAGTTGTATGCAGATTTGTATTATTGTACTATGCTGATTGGGTGGCTGGTCTTCCATTTGGTATCCTTCATCACTCCACTTCTGGGATGGGCTTATAATGTATTTCGGCCATCGTATGACCCCTCTGAACTTACACATTAGGGGGCATCTGTTATAGCGGATTTCACCACTCTAGGTGAATCACACTTTGTATGGCCTTCCCCTATCCTGCTGCAGGGTCCTTAGCCCCTATGGACCATTTTTTGTCCTTTGATGTTTCTTTGATCATCCCTAAAAACACATGAAAAATGCTATACGCAACTTTTAAACTCATAAGCGCATACATACGCGGGTTTGACCCATATAACCGCGTACATCGGGATGTGTGCATAATCCAAATGCTTTTGGAGTTTTCCTTGACATGGATCTGACTCATTTGACTCATGGCCTTCCATATGCCTTGAGATCGCTCGGATTCGACCTTTCATTATCCCTTTGAGAGCTATATAAGGAACCCCTTGGTACATTGAAGGCATGAGACAAAATTGAGAGCAAAGAAACTATAGTCCATTGTTGTCGGAACTTATGCTTGAGTCTACATCCCTTTGTCCCTTGGAGCACTTTTGTGTTCTTCCCAAGCTTTCCTTTTGCTTGTGAGCTTGCTATCGAGAGATGGAGGATTGAAGTGGTGGAGGCCCAAGTGGGGGATTTAGTTTCTCCGGTTCGCAGATGTGCCGTCAGAGGTTGTATCTTGTAATCTCTGATTCATATTAATAGAAATATATTTTCCTGTCCAATGATGTGTATTTGAATGAATATGTTATCCATGGGATCATGTCAAATGATTTTACATTATTGGGTATATATGCTAGAATAGAGCTAACACCATGATGTATATAATGCTTGTATTGTTTACTTGTTGTTGAGGAAGTAATATAGAAATTCAAGCTGAAGATTGGAAAGCTCAACGGGGATATACTTCAACCATCCAGAATAAGGTACGAGGTCTGATCCTTTAGTGTTAGACATTTAATTTCTATTGCATATTGGAAAGGATTGAGTTCTGGAGTCAAGCTGTCTGTTGTGGTACCCCAAGCCATAGGAATTTCTCTCCATAACAGTATTAACTGGAGAGAAACTAAGTTCTTTCTCTATTTCACTTGGCCTTCAAGCATGAATGTGAAGAAGTGAAATTTTCCAAGTCCAAGGTTCATATTATAGTCCATCAAGTGCAATAATGGTGGAGTTGTTGTGATCAATATCCAAGTGGGAGATTGTTGGTTGTGGAGTCTGATATTTGATATTCATAGATATTATTGTTCAGTCATTGTTTGTACCCCATTTTTACTATACACTCATTCTAGTAGGGGGTTGCAGGGGCCAATAGGTCCTAGGTGGGGGTTTGGGGAGGAATCCCCAAAATGAAATTTTTGGGATGTTTGTTGGCCAACAATTTGCAGGACCATGGTATTGGGTGACTTGTGGTATTTTCCCATGGTAATTCCACTATAAAAGGAAATCATTGTAATACAGTTGTGTATTGTATTGTAGCACTGTAAAAGTGATCTATATTATTGTGGAAGAGAGACTATGATAGAGTGAAGAGGAAGTGCATCAGAGTTTCTGTAGGTTGTATCCCTTCATTTTACTAGACATAATAATAATAAAGGACTTTCAATTTTTGTTTCGACGTAGCCCATCTTGGGTGAACCATGGTATATATGTGTCACTCTCGTAAGCTATTTTAATATCTTCATATTTTATTATTATTTATTGTTATTTCTTTGTGATCCTATTTTTCTAACATAATAACTCCTTCCAATGGTTCCTTTAACTTGTTCAACTCATACTCATGCTTCACAATTTTGTCACATAGATTCCTTGTCTTTTGTTCTACCTCTTTATTTTTGTTATGGTTTCAAAACTGATTCCCCATTTATCAGTTGTAATTCTTCTTTGCAGAATCACTTTGTTAAGATCAGCTGATCCTTTTCAAATTCAAAATGTTTGTCCTTTTTAATTATTCTTGAACAACTTCGATCTATGCATCTTTCTTAGACATCTATTCCTTCATATCTCTTGCTAATTGATTTCTTGGTGTCATGTAGTATTTTGTCAGTTTCTTGTTGACTTCTTTTACATGTTCAATTTCATCCAAGGAAGCTATTAACTCATCTTCAAGATCAGCTATGATTGTTATGCATTTTCTTCAACTAACTTACCTTTCTGATGACCCTCCACAGCTAGAAATAAAATTTCATTCGCATCCATATTTTCTTCTTCTTCGTCATACTCTAGAGCTTCATCTTCAAATTTTTAGTAGTAAATTTGTTTCATTGTGTATATTCTTTTAGTAATATCCGTTCTTTGAATTATTCTGATCTGACTTCCCTCGGTGGGAATTTTACATAAAAGTGTCCAATTTTTCCATAGTTAAAAAATTTCAGAGGGATCTTATTTTGAACCTGCCTGTACCCCTTGGTAACTTGTTGACAAAATTTGATATTTTTTTATCCAAGATTTCATTTTAGCTTGAAGAAGAGGATGATTGTTTTTTCTTAAAATATTGATTCTTCTTTTCAACTTTAAAAACAACTTCCATCTTTTTTGGATCTTATGTTCTCATTTCGTAGGCAATGAGGATCCCATGTAACTCATCCAATTTAAGTGCATCAATATTTTCATTTTATTCAATGGATAAAAGTTTTGGATTAAACCTGGTAGAAAGAGATCTCAATACCTTTTGAACTACTATAGCTTCTTGTAATTTTTCTCCTTGACCCCTCATTATATTGACCACTTCTTCCACTCTTTGGAAGTAAGTAGCAATATATTCTTCCTCTTGCATTTTCATGAATTCAAATTGTGTCCTCTAGGTTTGAATTTTTCTTTCTGGAATTTGGTTTCACCTTCATAAATATTGTTCAATTTATCCAAAATTTATTTGGTTGTATCATAGTTCATGAACTTAACAAATTTGGTTTTCGACTGCCCTCCTCAGATTGCATTCATAGATTTATCATCATACTCACCTCCATTTATTTCTATCAAATATGTTGGTTGATTTTTTGGAACCCTATATCTAATAAAAAAAGATATCCAAAACCTTAAAATCCAATGACATCAAATATGATTTCATTCTATTACTCCAACAGACATAATGTGTTCCATAAAAAAGACGAATTCCTTAAGAGCCATGCGTATTTTAAAGGATCACCTTCAGGTCCATCACACTTGTAAAAAGGATCTGCTCTAATACCATTTGGGTTGAATCAGTATTGTTAACCCAAAAAATCCCTTACTCAGCTCTACATGGCCTACACCACCCAAAGACACCCATGTACGACCCTCATTTGACCCCATTTGACCCCCACACCCTCATGAAGGCTTAATAACAGGAAAAAGGGCTTAAAAACCCCTAAAAAGAGCCTAAATAGCTCTCATAGGGGAAAAATACTCCAAAAAGGGGCTAAAACCCCTCAAATGAGCCTAAAACCCTAAAAGGAGCTAAAGTTTGAGCAAAAGGGGCTAAAAGCCCAAAAAAGGGGCTAAAAGCCCAAAAAAGGGGCTAAAGCCCTGACCAGGGACTTAGAACCCTAAAAAAGTTATAAATAGAGGGGTGGGGGTCACTCTCAAATCACTTCTCCCTTACATACTGTTATGCTGCCCAAGTGGATGCCTTGAGACCCTTTGTCTCTCAAGCCACCCACACTCCCTCTCCTCCATCCATCCATTGAGCCATAGCTCCCCCTTCCAAGAGAGGTGCTTCTCCAAGCTAGGGCATGGTGGCCCATTCCATCAAGAGAAGGTATAGCTTGTTCTTTTGTGTTCTTTATTTGATTTCTTCTAATCCATTTCTTGTTTGCAGGTTTATTATTTAACATGTTTTTGCAGGTATTTTGGTTCTAACAGTTGTATGCAGGTTGCTGGAGCTAAACCCTAACAGTGTTTGCAAAGGGGTTTCCATCCATTTCTTTTATTTCTATTCTATTTCATTTTCTATCCGTTTTTCTTGCATTTCACCCCCAGGAACCTATCCTTCCGTCCTATATATGGAAGGTAGCCATTCCTACCCTGTAGAAAGGGAGAAATCCCTGCTACAAGTATCACATGTAAATTTACTATACTCCTTTTTGTTATTTAACTCATCAACCGAACAATAAGAACATATGCATCAGTACACCATTATCAACAATGTACGGTGAATGGAAAATTTAACATATAGTATTGATAAAAATCATATGAAGGATTACACTAGGTTGAGGAGACTTCAATCTCCAATTATCACCAGCTGCAACTAGTGGGAGGATCCAACCTTCTTGTTTCTTCAACTCGAACTAAAGTGATGCTCCAACACCCTATGTTTAGTTCCAATGGGAGGAATGCTACAACCTCCTTTGTCTTAGTCAGCTCCAAATAACAAGAAGTTTCAAGATAAAACTGGAAGGAGGATACAATATCCTCATCTTAGTCATCTCCAACCAACATGAAGTTTCCAGCTGTAACCTCGTTAGACACTTCCTTTGTTGCGACAAGATGAAGGATGCAACTCCCTTTCTCTTATGCGACAAAATGGAGGATTCAACCCCCTTTTCACACATCATTTGTTGTGATAGTATGGAGACTACAAATCCCTTTCTATTTTCCAACATTATGGAGGATTCAACCCTTTTGTGACACTTTCCTTTCTACGACATGATGGATACTACAACTTCCTTTCTCTTCTGTGACATGATGGAGGATTCAACCCATTTTTCGCACTTTCTCTACTGCAACAAGATGAATATGACAACTCCCTTTTTCTGATTCAACGAGATGGATGATTCAACCTGTTTTTCACACTTTCTGTTAGCTTATGTTGTATTGCATACTCTCTTCCATTTTCTCTATTCTACCCACTCATTTTAGCATACTTATATTTTTTCACTCTCATCTATTTTGTACATCGTACTATGTATTTTGCACCTCCCATGACTTGTTCATTACTGCGCACTATCGTCAACTTGTACACTAGGGTATGCTTCATACTTCACCCTTCCTCCAACTCTGAATTCACCCCATTCACCTTTTTGTCACTCCTTCATTTCCTTTTCTTCAATCCATAGTTATTTCCTAATAATTACAAAATATTCGTATTTATACACAGGTTGAACTCCCCTTTCATTCGAATAAGAGGGACAACCAAAATTCTTTTAATTAATTCACAATATTCCTTAAGATGAATTGACCTGATGATGAATGTATTATGGACCACTCATGGAGGTATCTCTTGGGTTACACATCCCAGAATAACCCCCATTCCTTTGATATTGCGACATGCCCTTATTATAAAACCGTGCACAATATTCTAGTGAGGATATTTCATGAGCTGGTTCCCATAACTTGGTGGTAGTTCCACACATATTTAAACTAGCTTATGTTCTATATACCTCTTCAAACTACCTCTAATAATGTAAAGTATGGTTAGGTAAATCAATCAACATACAAATCAGTCCCATTTGAAATCAATGACAATATAAAGTCCAACACCTATATTATTGTAGTTAGGTTTCTTGTAGTGAATTATGTCCACTTTTTATTGCTATCCCCCCTCACATTTCATGTAAATAAGGGGATGAGAGAGTCCTTCATTCATTATTGTGAAACCACACAATTGTATAACAGATGCAAGTGTTAGCATAATTTAATGTCTCTCATTCTATTCTTAATATGTAATTGCTCTTTTTGTTTTAAGCTCTAAGGTTTTTGCCTAAGGAGACAAGGAAGCTAAGATTTGGCAGAAACCCTAGAGGAACGAAGAGGGGACTTGTTCTTGTAGTTTTTATGAGATAAGAAGAGTATGGTTTTGTGACATTTGGAAACCATAGTGAGTGCTTTATGTCAGAAATATAGAGGAATACATACTATTTTACATTTGTGATGCAAATGAAGGTGCCAAGGAGAATTTTCTAGTGTGTATGCTAGCTTGTTGAACATCTTTGGTGGAGTGACCATATCTAGTTGGGATTGATTTCTATATAGGAGTTGGTGGCTAGAGTTTTCCTTTGGTTTCCCGCTAGGATTTGGAGAGCTTGAATTGTAAAAAAATTGTATCAAGTTGTGGTATGTTTTTCTAATCTATATATATATATGAATTGTTATTGTTATCTAAATTTCGTGTACTTACAGATTTGATTTTCAACTTACATTATTTTTGTGATTGAGTAGTTTCCAATATCGATTATGGATGTTGATTGAGATAAAATTAAGTAGAACTTGTTAAGTGATTTATCACAATTAGAATATAATAAGTTATTTTAATAAGCCATTTTTAGATATGTAGTTTGTTTGGGAAGTGCACCACAAGAGTTGAAACAATTTGGTATTGAAGTACTTTCCACTAATACTATTTTCTTGAACTACCATCTGATTTGGTTTGAGAGAAGTGACATATTTGTTGCTGTAATTTAGTATTTTAGATTAGGCCATAGGCTAAAAGTCCATAGGAAATAGAATTAGGAAATTTCAAGATTGAGTTGAAATTTGTGAGAATTCCTTTTCATGATATTTATATGTAGTTTTAGATATTTTGAAAGAGTTTTACATGGAATCATAACTAATTTAGGCTAATGTTTTTCTCTTGTTGAACATGATGTTGAATATTGTGTCAAAATTATAAATCCTTGATGGCAACATGAATTCCATAAACAAGATAAGAATCTAAGCACACAATTAACCTCACTAGGAATTGCAAAGAATTAGCATATGGAGAGAAGAGGAGGAATTAATGAAAAAACATTAATGAATGATAAATAAATGATCATTTATATTATTACAATGGTAATATATCCTTATAAAGGATATTTTAGTTGATGGAATACAACTCATCACTAGCTCATCAATCAGACTTACCAAATATGATAAACCCCCATACGTGGCTAAAGCACTTCCCAAATCAGTCAAGGACCTCACAAATTAGTAAAATCATGAGTGATTTGTTAAGAGTGATTGAAAAACATGCTAATCCTGGAATATGGAGAGAAAGTCACGGAGGATGGGTTGGAAACAAAAGATACCATTTTCTAGTTAACTAGCTTTACCTTATCCACAGAAAAGATGGATAAAAGCAGAATAAGGAAGAATTTGGAGGAAAGTACAGTTACTAATTTTGGGAGTAAATAAAGTGGTCAAGATCAACCCAGAATCAGAAATAAATAATTCCTAGGGTATAGATGGCATGCATTGACTTTAAGGTGCAAGTGGATTCCTACTAATTAGCTAGTGGGTAGGAGTTTAATCAAATAATGATTAAATATTTTATTCTAAGTTATGAGTGGGTTTAATAATATCACAAAAACCCTATTTAAGTCTGACTTTATGATGGTATGTAAAAAAATATAGGTGTATATAGAGCCCAACAACAAGCCTATGGTCACCCTTTAACAATTATTATGTCCAAAAAGACGAGGAAAGAGGAAAACACACAAGGGGAAAATCCTCCCTCAAGATAGGACATGAGAGGGAAACCAAAAAATGCTGTTAATGATGCTCAAAAATAAATGTTGATGTCTAGAGGAATCTTCTTCTTAGGAAGAAGACAAATTTTCTCACCTGGATCAAGGACAATTGCAGGATGGAAACTAGGACCATGTAAATAATTGAGATCCAATGATGTGAAATATCTTGAGAGTTGTAATCAGATCCAATAGGATGTAATGACTTGAAAATTGAACCAATAGAGATTAAATTAGCTCTAAATAGGTGAAATAAGAGCCCAGGTGAATGTATGAGGTCTCCAACTTCATTTACACAGAGAGGATGTGTGCAAGTGATCATGTAGGAACATAGAGAAGGAATATGAGCAAAGAGTGTGAATGAATGGGATCCATGGGTTGATATGACTTCCAAATAATCCAAAAGAACAAATATAAGAATATCAATAGACTCATGGGAATACACTGGTAATGAATCCTCTGCAGTAGAAGTATCAAAGGTGGAAGGAGGGAGATGTTCAAAATATTCAAAGAGACTCTGAGGATTGATGCAAAGAAAAAAGGAAGAGATGAAAAAGCACATGAGATCAAGTATGGTAAGTGGAAAGACACTAATAGGACTTGATATGGCTAAGCAAACATCCTAAAAGTCACTAGGTTGTGCACCATCAATGAGAGAGGTATGCACAAAGTGTGAAGGATCTGGAACATAGATCTCAAAATATATGATAGAAGACATACAGAAAAATTAATGTGTGAGTGAATAATCATCAATAACAATAGAATATCCATATGTCACTTCTTTTTCATCATCAATATCTTCAAGAGACGCATAAAAACATTTATCTTCAATATTTGTTTCTTCATTGAAGGAGGAAGCATTTGAATCAAAGAGGGTACAAGCAACATGAATTGTATGAGAAACTTCTTCATCATAGAATGTAGGGGCCAAGACATATTGAGAGGGACCACACGAGGATATTTTGGGTTTGCTCCATGCTTCATCTTCTACTTCCTCCACACCAAAATATTTTTCCAATTTTTTCCAAATATTTCCAAAGCTTAAATGGATATTCGGCAGAATCTATGAGATGATGCATATTTGGAGACATTTCCAAGCACATGATTCCATAATCTCTATCACAATTATTCATATAGTCAATATTCTCTTCCTAAGACTCAGTTTCGCTCAAAGAACCAATCGAGAAATCAAAGAGACATTGCCTCTTCAAGTATGGGCTCATCTTTGGCTTCCAATCAACATAGTTGAAAGGAGATAGTAGAGGAACTTTTGAATCCATATTGAAGTTATTGCACCTAAAAATATGAAAAGGATAATTAACTTATGAGCTCCAAAAGCTTCGATACCATGTCAGGACTTTGATATCTTAGGCTCTGATACCATGTCAGAGCTTGAAGCTCTTGATATCATGTAGAGAATTGATGGATTGGGAAACCTTGTGCTTTGATACCATGTAATAATTATAAATCCTTGATGGAAACATGAATTCCATAAACAATCTAAGAATCTAAGCACACAATTAACCTCGCTCGAAACTGTAGAGAATTAGCTTAAGGAGAGAAGAAGAGGAATTAATGAACACACATTAATGAATGATAAATAAATGATAATAGATATTATTACAATGGTATTACATCCTTATAAAGGATATTTGAGTTGATGGAAGACAACTCATTGCTAGCTCATAAATCGGACTTACTAAATATCATAAACCCTAATAGTTAGCTAAAGCAATTCGGACCTCATGAATAGTTAGTAAAAGCATGAGTGAGTTGTCAAGAGTGATGGAAAAACATGATAATCCTAGAATATGGAGACAAAGTCATGGAGGATGGGTTGACAACAAAAGATACCAGTTTCCTAGTTAAATAGCTTTACCTTATCTGTAGAAAAGCTGGATAAAAGCATAATAAGGAAGAATCTGCAAGAAAGAACAATTACTATTTTTGGGATTCAATAAAGTGGTCAAGATCAATCTAGAATCTGAAATGAAGCACTACTAGGGTATAGATGGCATGTGTTGACTTTAAGGTGCAAGTGGATGCCAACTAATTAGCTAGTGTGTAGGAATTTACTCAAATAATGATTAAATATTTTATCCTAAGTTATGAGTGGGTTTAATAGTATCCAAACATATTTCAATTGTTCTATACCTAGAGGAGGTGCTTGAATTAGTATAGGTTGGTTGGGTGTGAAACCCCAATGCACTTAGGAGAAGTAATTTTTCCTTAAAAAGGTTTTCCTATTTTATTTGTCGATGATATTTATTTGAAGAATATTTTATACTTCCAAGATTATTACTTTTGGTCTCATAGGGTGTGATAGGTTGGATTCAAATTCCATACCTTGGAAGTTTAGGTTGCATTTATTATTTTGGAGGAGAATGAGATTTGGGAGAATGATGAAAAATATATCATTTCACCTACCAATATGACATGTTTAGTCATTCATGTTAAGGAGGCCAAGGAAAATACAATCAGTCTTGATTTGGTGAAGGATTTCATCCCTCACATTACAAGCAATACAATTTGTAGGTTGATGTATGAGGCTTTGCAATACTATATTTGGGTACAAATTTTGATGTTGGGATGATGTATGTATTCTCATATCTAACAACCCTCCTCCATGAGGCTTCCACCCACATTATCATAATTTTTTTTAATAATTTCAAGTAAATCACACAGATTCAATCTAATCTATTATAAGAGCATCAAGTATAATTAAAGAGAAATATTATTAGTTTATAATAAAGAGTACTGATGTGATGAAAATAATTTATAAAAACTCTTTAGCAGTAATCACAACAATTAAAATAGATCATAAATTACTTGTATCCTTCACTTCAAAAATGAACAACCACTGGTCCATACTAGTCTCCATAAATTGCATTGTCAATCAAGGGGGAAATCGCATCCAAATGTTCATTTTCCATCCAACCAATGTAGTTACTTGAACTAGGTGTTTCTCCCTAAGAAACGATCAAGTTAAATGAGGTGAATAATAGAACACCATGTATATATATTTTAACTCTAAATCTATCATGCGTCGATAGAGATAAAATCCCTCAAGGTGAATTCCTTTTCTCAAATTTTTTCAATCTATAAAAGGTTTTTATACATGTTAAACAAAATATGTAAAATATGAACATCAAACCTAGAGGTGTTCAAAAAATTATCGATTAATTGTCATTATTGGTGATTAGTCCACTTAGTTATGGATATTTAATTTTGTAAACATGTTTTTCAAAAATACGATGGAATTTAGTCCGACAAGCTAGATTAAGTGATTGAGTGCTGTAATTTGTGAGTATAAGGTCTCATGGTCAATACTCGAGTGGCTATACATTGCTATATAAGGGCTTCACCTGATGTCCCCATCAGGTTAGCTATGTAATCAGAGCTAATAGGGTGAGGCCCCTTCAGGTGGTCCCCCAGTGATTTCTTCCTATGGACGTAGCATCCCCACTATGGGGTTTGTGAACCACATTTGAAAAAACAATACCATGGAATTTTCTCCTTTTATTACCTACCAATGACAATTGGAGTGATGATATCAAACCCCTCAAGGTGTAATCAACTCATGCTCCCTCTTTTCCAACTTTCATGTTTATTGTGGATAGTCAAGGAACCACATTAGTTTTTGTACACGATGATTATTTCATTCATGCACAATGAACAACTTATACCATTTATATTGTAGTCATCCCCTACTTCAACACGATGACTGCCAACAACATGAATACTCTATGACATCACTTATCCAAGTTTGTGAATGCTCCAACATGTTTCCCATTAGATACTTTTAGTGATGATGGTGATCATATTAGTGATCTACATCAAGAAGGATTACCAAATTCTAAAAATTAGACATCAAAATTATTCAACTTGATGATATGATCTGTGTGGCCATGGGAATTACATATATTATTGAAATAAACTATGCATTTATCTATCAGTGCCACCCTAGATATGGAAATATCATGGACTTGACTATTAGCTAATGTGGTAAAGAATGTAACCCTTTCATTTTGTACTAATTTTATAGTAAATAGATTTAAAAAATAACATAACTAAATGAATTGAATAACCTAATCCTAATTCAACTTGTCTTCTCAATTCATTGTTCACACAAGTTATTTGATAATTTCAATTAATTTCATTTAAATTAGCTTATCTTTTCAATGATTTCACATTGTTTTAGTTCATTTATCAATTGCTTAGTTTGATCTTCACGTAATTTATTTGATAATTTTAATTTTAATAGATATAGTTTCTCATCTACTCGTATTATTAATAATAATTTAAAATAACTTATAAATAGTGCATATGCATAAAATAACTCATATATAGTGCACAAATAGTTCATATTATCACATTATAATCATTTATATAATTTTTAAATTCTACATGTCAACTTTACATTGAGCACCAACATAATTACACCTCTTTCAGAGTGGGTCATACAAAACACTTCTCAGTGCAAAAATCCACTCAATAGATGCCTCACTCAACTCATTCGATAACCCAAGGTATTGGGAATCCAAGTGATCAACCATAGTGTGGGGGAGACACATAGACTTACTAGATTACCACTCCTATCCTCCAATGAATACCTCTATTTAGGACAATATGATTCAAGAAAGTGATGAAATTTTATAAGGATCTTACTACCACTATCACCCCTATTGAATACCCATGATTATGTAAATATCATATTCATCAATGGTGTATAAAAGGACTAAAAGGATAAAAATGATAGGATCATTGGACATTAGTACCCTTAATTAGGAAAGTACACTCCCAACATATTCAATTCACACAAACAAGCTAGAGTAAAAATGAGTCTCCTCCCCCAATATTCCAATCAAGAATTCGCATTTCAAGTACACTCCCAACATCTTAATTCACATAGAAAAGGATTGAGGAGAAATTAGTCTGTTCCCCAATATCTCAGTCTAGAATTGGTGTAATCTATTCAAAAAAATAACTTTAACATATATTCTTCACCAATGCACTCACATAAGGCTATCCTATATTTCCTAATATCACTAGGATGTAACTCTCTCAAAACATTTCCTCTTATCCTTCCCATTCCCTCAACTACATGACAACTGAGGTGAAATTAGGCGTGGGGTCATAAATATAAGTTCCATTAACTGGGTAGAAAGTAGATTGCAACTTTTCCCATTTAGTTTGTTTTATTCTAGTTAACTTTGAAGGGAATTTTCTCCAATTGTTTCACCTTCCCATGGTTGTTTAGAGGTTAATATCATGTGGTCACCCTCACCAAACATGATACCCCTTTACTTTGGATGTGATTACCAACCTTTCCATTAATGTATCAATGTGAAAAAGATGATCGTTTCCAACAATATTGATGCACATATATATCATCATAAATAATCACAAATTAAATGCATCATAATAAAAAAGGTATGTCATAATAAGAAACTCCTTTGTGTCCCTCTTTTGTATAGCATCAAAACGCAATAACTTGTGAGGGTCAATCACACATTTCTTAAGAAATAATAGATGGGAAACATCATGAATTGTTACATGTGCTTGTAAATACACTTTGTAGGAAATGTCACCTATCTAGGAAAAAAACTCAAAAGGTCCACGATATTTTGGTTTGAACATATTACATTTTCTCAAGCAAAAATAACTCTTTTTTACTTGACTCTACAAAACATATTTTCTCCAATTTGGAATATTTGTTATGATCTCTCTTTTATCATGTATTTCTTCTTCCTATATTGGGTTGTCGTTAGACTCTTCTACACTTGTTTCACTATGTTCTACATTTCTTGTAAAGTTTTTGGTTCTTAGGCCTTTCACGCTTCCAGGTTGCTCCAATTAATTGGGGAATTACATGTTCATCCATACAAGGCTTCAAATGAACTCTTCTTGAAAATGATGGTTTCCATTATTATAGGAAAATTTCACTAATGGAAGTTAGTCCGATCAAATCCTTGGTTGACACATTACATACATATTCTAAATTTTATTGACTCTTTCCATTTGACCCTCTAATAGATGGTATAATATAGTAAAATTTATCTTCATGTGCATCTTACAAAAAAACTCTACCAAAAAATAGAGGTAAACTTTGAGTTGTGACTAGTCACCATTACCTTTAGCACACCATGCAATCTTACCACTTATTAGATGATATTTTGAGCAATATCACACGCTTGATGAGTATCCTTGACTGAAATGAAATAGAATATCTATGTCAAATAGTCAACCACTACAAGTATCAAGTCAGTGCACCTAGAAGTACTCAATTACCTTAAAATTAAGTACATTGATATCTCTTCCCAATTCTAAGATGGTTTATTCAAGGTATTTCACTTCCCCACTATATGTTAATGATCTACTTTTATCCACTGATACTCTAGGAATCTAGAGATAAAGGTTGCAATAATTTATTTAAGTCTTATTTTGTAACCTGTGTGTCTAGAATAGTCTTTTGAAATTTTCTTGGTTTGTCACATAAGTTTGATTCCTCCAAAGTAACACCCCATATTCAATAGTATGATAGTCATCTTACTTCTTGATTTCTTTCTTGATCCAATTCTTCTTCCTAAAAACTACTTAGCATACCTCTTGGTATCACTTACCTTCCTTGGATTGAAACTTATTTAATGTTCTCAAATATGATTGTTCTTTGGAAATCGCACCTATATGTAGCCTCAACTCAAGGTATTTGCTACTAGGTTCTATTTTCCTTTTAAGTGTAGTATGTCATTATCATAGTTACTCAAAATTATACAAAACACCATTGTCTGGTGTTTATTCATGGTTGAGTCTACAAGTATCTTAATCTCATGATCTATCTACAATTCAAATTGTGTGCCAATTAATTAATTTTTCCATGACTTTAAGGAATATACTAATGCAAGGATATTTGAGTTGTGATTTGGGTATTTCTTCTCAATAATACTCATCTTCCTTGGTTCATAGCTCTCTACTCGCAATTCTTACATGAGTACTCATCCATTTCCTTCCCACTATCATCGATGCACACCAGGAAGTCTTTGTTGATGTTAGGGAGTACCAACATAGGTGTCATCATGAGAAATATCTCAATTTCTTGATTACTTTTTCATGTAGTGTTGTCAAAAGGAAGTTAACTCCTTTCCATCATAGATCTGTTAATGGTCCTACAACCTTTGAAAATCCTTCAACAAACCTTGAATAATAACCAGCTAATCCTAGAAAACTCCTTACTTCTACTTATTATTTGGAGTTGGACAACTATATATAACTTCTATCTTCTCATTGTCCACACTCAAGCCTTCCATAAATATTATATTCCTAAGAGGCTAGATCTCGTTCTTGAATAATTCGCACTTTGCTTACTTTAACATACAATTATTTATCTTGTATATTTTGTAACACAAGGGGGAGATTATCTTAGTGCTCCATCACATTCTTAGAATAGACAAAGATATAAATAATAAATACTGGCACAAACCTATCTAAATTATTATATACTATGCCATTCATTATCCTCGTGAAAATTGTAGGGGCATTTGTTTATCCAAAACTTAAAACTAGGAACTCATAATGCGCATATCATGATTTTAAATTATTATTTCATATGTCAGCTCATGTGACTCTTAAGTCCAATTTGGAGAATACCCTTACCTATTTGAGTTGCTCAAATAAGTTACTGATTTGGGGAACCAGATACTTATTCTTAGTTGTTACCTTATTCAACACCCTATAATTAATGCACATTTGGAAGTTCCCATCCTTCTTAATGCATAACACAAGATCATCCAAATGCAAGTTAGGAACTTGGGCACATCAAATCCTTTCCTAACAATTATTGCAATTGCATCTTAATCTTTACCAGCTCATTGCTCCTAATTTTGTAAGGTGCCTTCAATATTAGAGCAGTTGTAGCCATCAAGTCTATATTATAATTCATATTTAGCTGGTTACAACTTTGGTAGGGTACTTGCACACAAGAAAACAAATACACATTTATGCAAACACTTTGAATTTAGTAACTTATCAATTCAATTTAAAGAAAACAACATATAACTAACTTGTAGAAATATGAGTTTTAACTAAGTAATGATTTTAACAAATACAACACTAGGTTATGGGCGGGAAAAATAGAGATTTTATAAATCAACTATAAAGGTACAACATTTAATGATATACCTTAGAATTTGAATCAAAGTCTTCCTCACCCAAGATTGTAGTTCTCCAACTCCAACCACATACTAGATCACTCTTTATATCTGACAACCAACAGTTCCTATGCAGAGGAGATAACTACAACAAGGTACTTTTGTTTGTTAAAAGAATGAAATATATGCTTAGAAAATGATTTCCAATGAGATAACAATTTAGGGATTGACAACACAAAGACATTGCTTCTCTTTCAATACTATGTCTCTGTTTTCACGTTAATGATTCTCTCTTCATGTATATTTCTTGTAACCATTGGAAAAATAAAAGTATTCATTTCATATGATGAAAAAGAATTTAGAACAGATGGGGAGTAGAATGAATTTAAAATATGTGTTTGACATCCACAAACCCCTCTCATGGAAGTGAATTATGCACACTTTTATATAATTTTGGAGACATTTTTTATGAGACTACTAGTTTCTAAGAGACATTATGAAATCAAATGGTAGTTCCAAGAGTACAACCCACAATGAAGTGTCAAATGGACCTAGGAAATGTTTGTGTAAATGAATAAAGAAATAATGATGGGATAAATTTGACTCTATGTCCATAGGGTGGTCAAATATGATACAATAGGGTGGTTTGTCCTAACTCAATGTTGTTGTCCCTAGGATAATTTAGGCAGAATTTGGTTGGAATTATGACTAGGTATGAAAAGAGTCAGGTCGTAGAAAGGAAGAAGGAAGTTGTGCTAGAAGTAGAACGACAAAGGAAGAAGGAGTTGTGAAAGAAGAAGAAGTGGAAGAAAGAGTAGATATAAGAAGAGATTGCAATAGAAAAAGATATCACGAGGGAATAAGGAAGTGTGACAGGAGGAAAAGGTGCAATAGGAAGAGAAGTGGCGACAGAAGAAAAATATGTGAGAAGAGGAGTGGCAACAAAGGAAACCATGTCAGAAGGTGTCCAACGGTGCAATGGATGGAAATAAACACTCAGAAAGATCATGGGTACTAGGTCGGCTAGATTTGGTGGATGTTGGACATATTAAACCATATTTCTAATTCGAGTCATTAGTTCCCACTGACATGTGTTGCTAGAATAGGAATGGAAGTTTGTTGGCTAATTGTATGAAGTTGGTTGAGAGAGACATGTAAGAGTCTATAAGAAGGAAGAACCCAGGTTGTGTGCAGGTTACTTACTTACTTAATTGCTTAGTTGCTTACTGGCTTACCTACTTACTTGGTGAATTACTGAGTTGTTGTTGTTTAGATAGTATGTCAGTAGAGAGTCAGTTAGTTTCTTGATGAAGAGTCAAAGAATTCTGCAACAAGTGCACAGAGTTATAGAGAAGGTCAGGATGATCTAGGTTGTGTGTGGATCAACAGTAGAATCGACAAATTAGGAGTTATAGAGTTATAAATAATTTGAGTCAATCCAATATGTGTGTGGATCAACTGTAGAGTCAAGTAGAGAAGAAACAACAACAGAAGACCAAAGAGCATTCCAGGATAGAGAAGTTTGTAGAGATAATAGAAGAAGATCTAAAATAGAGTTTGTATCTCAATGTGCAGACAAAAAGGCGCCATATATTTCTCATGCTAGATGAAGAGAGACTTTGTGGTTTTTCCCGGATGGGTTTCCACGTTAATTACTATGTCAAATGTGTAAATGATGAATGTGCTTGAGTTGCATGTATGTTGTTGTGAATGAATGTTTATGTATTTTCTTACAAATTGAGTTATATACATCTATTGTACTGAGGTAGTTGGAATCGCCTAGACTCCATGATATCTACTGTTATAGTATATGTTAATGGTTGAATAGATTTGCTTCTCAACTATGCATAACTAATATAAGTAATACACCCCCTCGGCTCAGTTGAGCGCCTTGGTAGAAATTCTAAGGGAAGAGAAATCCCCCACCCAATTCTGGAAACATGGTTCTCACAATTACTTATAAGAGAGATATATCGGGTGAGATGACATCAATGTCGCAGGTGCTATTGACTAAGCCTTAATCTGTCAAGATGATATCTTGGGATTTGTTGTGCACAAAGGAGGGACCAATCCTATGTCAAAGAGAAGAAAGAGAAGAGGAAAATTCCAACAAATGGTTCTGTTGTCAGGGCCATGAATCGTTGTGGTGAGGGATATGTTACGGCATCCGACGAAGCCTGAAATCCAAGATTGGGTGGATTTATAGCATTAGAATTTGCATAAGAAGAGAGTAAAGGATCTTGTTTGAATCCAACAGAGTGGTTGGGTCGATACCTTTATACAGATATTCATGAGTGGTTATCGAGGTTAGCCACCCAACAAATTTTCAAGGAGGAGAACCAATGGAGCGGAATTCTCAGTTGATTCGACGGCTGAAGAGTGTTATAAACCCTATTTTGAGGGATGTTGATTTTTGGGTAGAAATTATTTTGCAAGGTTATATTACTGAGTTTGCTGTTGAAACAATAATCTCATATAGTGAGGCGGAAATATATTTTTTCCAAGGACCAAAGGAAGATAGTTGTCGTCTTTGAAAACTTGGATAAAGATGCTCGTATGTGAAAAAGGAATCCTAAGAATGTGACAGTTGTAAGAAACTTGTGAAGAAAATTGGATATGTAAGAAAATTGGATATGTCGTAGATGAGGTGTGTGAAAAATGGAGAAAACTAAGAATAAATGTTCCTTGGTGACAGTGGAACTGAAATAGAGGCCGAATATTTGAGAAGTGGAAGAATATTTCCATTAGGAAAGAGAAGGAAGACTATGAAAGGAAGAGGAAGTTGTAGTGCGAATAAAAAATAGGATTTGAGCCCAAAATCTGACGTGTACCTTTTTGTCGGATTGCAATGATGAAAAGCATTGTTTTGTCCGATTTCTTTTTGTTGTCTTGAAACATAGTCGGTTTTTGGACCTTCATGTTCATAGGTTTTTTGACGAGGATTGTTGTCAGTTAAGTGATGAAATATGGTCAAATTTGTGACTAAATGTGAAAGGATGGTCGTTCAATTTGCGACGTGTGGTGAAGGGATGGTCATCGGATTTTCGACGAGTCTAGAATATTTTTTTGCAATAGTATAAATTCATATTTGCAACGGTAATTAGGTTCATATCATCGGATATTCGACGAAAATGAAATATAAATTAGAAAACATTCAGACATGTTTTCTATACATGTTTTCTATAGAAGCAACGGATGGTTTCCGGAAATTATTTATTCCTCGATGTATGGTTTGAGGAATTGTTTTATTCTTCGATGGTCAGTTTGCGGAATTATTTTTTTCTTCGATAGATAGTTTGTAAAAAAAAATTGTTCTTCGACAATCCACTGATTATGAAAATAGTGATGTGTGGACCTTTATTTTTTAATATTGGTGATAGTATTCATTCACGAAGTTTGTGACAAAATGTAAAATAGAAATATTCCTGATCCAAACAAACAAAATCTATAATTTCTTTCTAGACTATGGGATGCAGCGAAAATAAGGGGTGATGGTAAATTTTATTGTCCATGTAGTAAATGTAGAGGCTTTAAGAGGAGAAGAATATTGATCGCAACAACCACAAAACATTGTAGGAAACATGGACACGCTGAGGGGGGGGAATGAATATCGTCCATTTGTAAGTTTATCATTATAAAGTTTTTTATATTTTTTGCTTTGGTAAATGCATATATTATTTTAATATTCCCTATATTAACTCATATCTATTGATGTATTCATGTATTTATAAAGGAAATACATCCTCCGACATATCATCCAGAGGAAGTGCTTTCAGAACAAGTACCAGAGGAACATGTAGCGCCTATGCTTAATGGAGAACAGGTGAATGATGATATTGAAGAAGGTGATCATACAGATAACATAGTTGAAGATGATGGTACAAAAACATTGATCCATGATTCATTGACTATTAGAATGGATGATGAAAATGATGATGATAATGAAAATATTGATGACTTTGATCATGTTCACGATATACCTCTTCTTGAGAAGGCATACGAACCCATTTACGAAGGCTACAAAATAGATCTTATCTCTGTTATATTGTTGATAATGAACTTGAAGGTTATGAATGGTCTTTCAAACATATCAATCACATGGATGTTAAGGTATGTAAAATAATCCATCACATATATACGATCGTGATAAATTTTATCTTTATTCCTCTAACAATTGTATTGTTAATTCATAAATCAAATTAATACGTGTTATATTTTTATCATTTAAGCAATATGATATTAGGATATTATCTGAGACAATAACATGCACAACAAGAAATCACAAGAGACAATAGACATAAAGATTTTTCCTCGGGGAAACCATAAAGGAGAAAACCTTGCAACTTCCTCAAAGATAGAATGAGCAACAATGACAGCAATAAAACCCAAATATAGAAATATGATCTCCAACAAATGTTCTCTCTCTCACTTGTGTGAGCTCCTCTTCTCTCACCTATGTGCTATAGCTGGGTGAGTGTGTGTGACAAATAGAGAGGCTCACTCTATATTTATACTAATTTCTAACTTAACAATAACTTACCAGGGCTGACCTCTCTAGGAGAGTCTAATAACCCTAATGCCCCAAAACTATGGGGACTTTTCCCCCCCAATCAACAAGGAGGGTTAACCTCAAATCAATTGTAGGGAATATTTATCTGACTTACAACAGAGGGTTAACCTCAATGAATTTACATGAATTTATTATATTAATGACTCTCCCAATAGGAACATCGGGGTACAATGAAATACAAATGATTCTCTCGATAGGAACATCGAGGTACAATATAAGATATACAAGTGAATACATTCTGAAGTTACAAATACATCAACACTCCCTCTTAACTAGGAAGGTATTCTCTTAACACAATTCATCAGCACAAGTCTTCGTCATTGTATCATCATCAAATCTAGATCATCATTGGATCATCATGATCGTAACTACTCCTGCTATCTCGAAAAAATGGTGCTATCTCTTAATTCTACTCGTCATAGGAAGTTCTATAAGGCCATCCCTTTTTCATGTTGGTTGTATACCTAGCCTCCATGTAGGTATTCATATTCTTTAGTTCTTATATCTGACCATGGAAGGCACATCTTGCCACCATGTCAAAAGGTCCTGCCCAACACTTATATCTGACCATGGGAGGAACACATCCAATATCCATGTCAGAATGGTATGCCCAGCATGAACATCTGACCATGGTTGGCCCAGCCTACCACCATGTCAGAAAGGTCTAGCACTCACATCTGACCATGGAAGGACCAGCCTTCCACCATGTCAGAAAGGCTCGTCCAGCACTTGTATCTGACCATGGGAGGCCCAGCCTACCACCATGTCATAAAGGCCTAGTGCTCACATCTAACCATGGGAGGCCCAGCCTGCCACCATGTCAGAAAGGCTCAGCAATCACATTTGAAAATGGGATGTCCAACCTGCCACCATGTCATAAAGGCTCAGCACTCACATTTGACAATGGGATGCCCAGCCTACCACCATGTCAGAAAGGCTCAGCACTTATATCTGACCATGGAAGGCCCGACCTATAACCATGTTGAAAAGGATTTGCACTTACATAGGACCATGGGATGCCCAGCCTACCACCATGTCAGAAAGGCTCTGCACTTACATCTAACCATGGGAGGCCCAACATGCCACCATGTCAGAAATTCTCTGCACTTACATCTGACCATGGGAGGCCCAGCCTGCCACCATGTCAGAATGGATCTACACTTACATCTAACCATGGGAGTGCTAGCATGTCACCATGTTAGGCTCTGCACTTGCATCTGACCATGGGAGGAACCAATCCTACCACCATGTCAGAAAGGCACACGGACTCATCACTTCCCCTTGGAAGAAACCTCTATTTGGAGAACACCAAGATTCTCCCTGAAGTAATCAAACTTCACTCTAGACAATGGCTTGGTCACTACTCCTCTCTGCACCATATCCATCATATAGTGATATTTGATCTTGATATGCTTCGACTTGTCATGGAACACCCGGTTCTCCGATAAATTCACACAACTTTGGTTGTCGCAATATATACAAGTAGCATCTAACTAGAGATCAAACAAATCATATAGTAGCTTCCTCAGCCACACTTCCTCACAACTAGATGAATAACCTATGACATACTCTACTTCAGCTATACTTAGTGCCACACAGGATTTCTTCCTACTAAACCAAAATATCATACGTGATACCATACTGAAGAAGCACCCCAAAGTGCTCTTCCCATCAATGAAACTTACTGCCCAATATGAATCAACATAACCTTCTAGGTTAATCTTCTCATTCGCCTCATACTTGAGCCCATAATCAGTTGTACTCTTCATGTACCTCAGAATATGCTTTGTAGCAATCAGGTGAACATGTCTAGGATACATTAGGAACTGGCTCAATGTGTTCATAGCAATGAAAATATCTAGTCTCGTATTCTCCAGGTACATTAAGGACCCAATCATCTGAAGATACATCGTGGCATAAACTAACTCTAACAAAGCATCAATCAATAGCTTCATGTTCGATGCCATAGGTGTGGTCATGGCCTTGCAATCCATCATCTAAAACCTCTTCAGGATCTCCACTGCATACTTTCCTTGTCCAAGGGAGATTCCATCTTTATTCTACCACACCTCCATGCCTAGAAAGTAGTGCATCATATCCGAGTCCTTCATCTCAAACTTGGAAGCAAATCTCCTTCTTGCAACTTTAATGAGTTCATCTTTTCTGTTAGGAACAAGTCATCGACATATAACAGGAGCATCACTGGTCTTCTACATTCAACCTTGAAGTAAAGGTTGGAATTTGATTTACTCTTAGTAAATAAAAAATCCATCAGTAATATTTCCATCCTATCATACCATGTCGAACCTCGGGATCTTCTGCACTCACTCCCTCTGAAGTGGAGCATCATTCTCCCTCTAACTTTCATACTCTATGTATTGAAAATTATGTACTGGAGTGACAAGTAGCTTCCTCTACTACTAATATTCTATGTATCCATCTAGGGTCACTGGATACCAAGATCCTCTATCTTGAACCTTTTCAAAATTT
>LPNX010554338.1:65740-79349 GCA_001517045.1 Pseudotsuga menziesii
TTTTCATCCTCTATGTGATTTCATCTTCAACCTTGTAGAAAAGGTTAATATCTTCATCACTCTAGGTGATCTTCAAGCTCCTCATGTATGTGTTATCCCATGGGTGTCTTCTAAGCTTGTACAAGGCCTTCTTTAATTTGCACACATGAGTCTTCTTGTCACGTGTCTCAACTTCTAGTGGCTAAAAATTTCTCTTTGTAGTCTATTCCTTTTTTCTATGAGAAGCCTCGTGCTACGAATCTTGCCTTGTATCCCACGGAATTGTCTTCAGGTCTCAATACCGTATCCTAGACATCATTCTTCATGATCTGGTACTCTTCTTCCCTTTCTTCTTGGCTACTTCTTCATAGCTGGAAGGTTCTGCATCAATGATGTCGCTCAACAATGTCTCATAACTACACTTTGTCTAAGACCTCTTTATTTCTTTGAAAGTATCGTCATATTATTCTTCATCTTGTATTATTTCTCAAATTGTCATCACTTTCTCTTTGGAACAAGTCTCATTCTTTTTTTCTTGTAGGTTATTGTATTGATCTTTCCTACAAGTCGAATGCATTAGTTGTATGGTTAGAAACATTTCATAAGTCATATTCATAATGGAAAATTCTTTTGCATAAAGATATAATTATGCAACTATTTTAGCCAATACAACATTCATCCATATCTCATGGAAAGTTTCTATATGCCTTCCATCTCTACCATGACATCATTGAAATTGTGCACTAATCCAATAAGTCAGCAAAGAGGTTTCATTCTAGATAAGTAGCAATGGAGATTTCTATAAAACCATGGGATACTTACCCATCACATGAATATTAGTAGTATATTATCATTAATACAAACATTCTATCATGCATAACACATCAACTGAATATAAACAAAATCCATAACAACATAATATCATGAAATGATAATTGAATAATTATCTTTATTTGTTTCATGGGTAGGATCCTTCTTGAGCCTTCTGTTTCATCATCTTCTTCATTCATGAAATCATCATTTCTTATCTAAATGCTAATATGGATAAGAGGGTATTCAAGAATTGAGTTCTTCATATTCCTTATCACTTAATAGATCTTATTTGAATCGTGAGAGCTTGATCTTCAGTTACTCCCCTCTTCTCTTCTGTTATTATGAGTCAAGCTTCTTCTTGTCTACACTCTTCCCAGAGTCTGTTGAAAGTAATCACTTCCTTCTGGAACACATTCCTCGAATGAATGAATTCCATGATCTTGGGAGGCCATTCAAGGTGGTTATCACAATTTATACATTCTCTACTTCTTCATCCACTGCTTCAAGTTGTTCTTTGATTTGAGAAACCCTTGTAAAGTATGACTGTATGGTCTCTGCATTCTGGATAATTACATTCTTCAACTGGTTTCTCAAATTCATCTTCTGATTTATGTTCTTCCCTTCAAATAGCTTGGTTAAGGAATAAACAATCTCTTTAGGTGTCTTTAGTGAAGACACTTGTGGTATAAGGTGATCCTCGATAGAATCAACAATAATCCTCTTGGCCTTGACCGATTTCTTCTTCTGTAAGGCCTTAGCCTCGTCTCCCTCTGGAACTGGAACCTCTCCACTTATGTAGGTGTCCAATTCATTTTCTACAAGAACTAGTGAAATACTATAATTAATTTTTAAAACTTGGAATATTTCATATTGGATTGCATAGACAGATTCTCCTGTCCAATGTACTCCTTTTTTGAAAATAGTGGAGGGAAGCTCCTGGAACAGGAAGCCTTAGTTTTCCAAATTCTTCTACAGAAATGCTTGATATTGTTTCTGCAGTATCTCCAAAAGTGTTGCTTTTCTGTGTCTAAAAATTTGTTCGGAGGTAGTTACCTCTATCCTCTTTCCAACACCATAGGTTTGAGAAAAATTGGGTTCTCCGATTGGGAATTATGAGAGTTTTCCCATTCCCAAGGTGACTTGTTTCAGGACTATTCAGCATGGAAAACTTGTACATACTTTCACATGTCCCTGTTTCATCTTTGAGGTCTCAAACTTTTACCAAAGAAATTAAAATCTATGTCTTATCTATAAAATCTTACAAAATTTCATTTTGACCTTCGTAGCCTAAGATATAGCAATTCCCCCTATGTGTCCTTTTTAGGGATGAATCCTAGAAGAGGCTAGAACCCTGATTTGTAGGAATCCTATATCCCATAATATATAAAATATGAGGCTAAAATTTTTACATAGGGTACATAAGGAATTTATCTTCGGCCTGCGAAAATTTCGGCCCCTAATCCTTCTTCAATATCAAGATATAGCGAATGTACCAAAACTACCATTTTTAGTATTTTAGGGTTTTGAATTTCCCACAGTTTTACTCAACCAAAAACTTCAACCTTGGTCTCTAAAATTTTATTTTGATGAGGAGAGCAATCCTATGCTTGGCTCACTCAAAAATTCCTCTTCTATGAAAATCCCTAATTTCCCGTAGCAGTGACAGGTGAAAAATTGAAAATGCTCAGAATCAAATTATGATTTGATAGAAAGATGCACCCTTCAATGGAGATTTATCCTAGCCTCCTTTTGCTGATGATCTATGGAAAGAGAACCAAAAAGTAGCAATCCCTAGTTTCTGCAGCTGCACAGTGTATTCTTCCCAGGTTGCCTCTGATACCATGTTAGATTTTTATCATTTAAGCAATATGATATTAGGATCTTATCTGAGAGAATAACATGCACACCAATTAATCATAAGAGACAATAGACACAAATATTTTCCTCAAGGAAACCATAAAGGATAAAAACCTACAACTTCATCAAAGATAGAATGAACGCCAATGGCAGCAGTAAAACCCAAAGATAGAAAGATGATCTCCAACAGTTGTTCTCTCTCTCACTTGTGTGAGCTCCTCTTCTCTCACCTATGCACTATAGCTGGGTGAGTGTGTGTGACAAATAGAGAGACTCACTCTCTATTTATACTAATTTCTGACTTGACAATTACTTACCAGGTCTGAATTCTCTAGGAGAGTCTAATAACCCTAGTGCCCCGAAAATGTGGGGACTTTGTCCCCCTGATCAACAAGGAGGATTAACCTCAACTCAATTCTGGGGACTATTTCCCTGACTTACAACGAAGGGTTAACCTCAATGAATTTACATGACTTTATTATATTAATGACTCTACGGATAGGAACATCTGGGTACAATATAAGATATACAAGTGAATACATTCCGAAGTTACAAATACATCAACAATATGGATGAAGTGTGTTTTGTTAATATTATTTATATATTATATTAACTCTATTTTTATTTTTATTTGATGTAGCTTGATAGCTGAATTTTTGTTACCACCATCAAATATTTTACCTCGCACATATTGAGATTTATGTTCAATCATGAAAGAGATTGGAATGCATTACGAATCAATTCATGCATGCCTCGATGACCATTTTATATATTATAATCAGCATGAATTTGCAACATAATGTACGGAATGTCATATAAGTAGATATCAAACAAATCAAGTAACAAAAAAGGTGCCTCACAAGGTTGTTTGTTATATTTCCATCATTCCACATTTGCAACGAATGTTTAGGTGCAATAACATAGCACGATTTATGGATTACCATGCCAGAAACAAAAGTCAAGATGATGTTATTCGAATACTTGCAGATGGTTCTGCATTTAGAGATATGGAGGAAAAGTGGTCTCACTTTAAAGAAGAACCCCGTAATCTTAGGATTTCTTTGGCAACAGATGGTGTTAATCCATTTTCACAGATGAGATCCATTTACACGATGTGGCCTATTTTTGTTATCAACAATAACATTCCTCCATAGTTTTCAATAAAGAGGGAACACATAATGTTGTCGATGATTATTCCAGGTACATTGTGTCTACAACTGTTTTATTTTTAATGTGGTTGTGGCATCTCATTTGTTGTATTTTGTTTCATAATGTCATATATATATATATATATATTATTTTACTCTTGTGCATGGTTTATATATCTTAATGGTTCTCATATATCTCATTTGTTGTATTTTGTTTCATAATGTCATATATATATATATATTATTTTACTCTTGTGCATGGTTTATATATCTTAATGGTTCTCATAATTATATATTGTATATGTACTTCAAAACAATCAGGTAAGTTCCAAGTCAAAGATATGAATGTATATATCAAACATCTTATAGATGAGCTGCTGAATTTATGGAATGGAATCAGTATGTATGATGTATCTATACCAATACAACAAAGGAAATTTCAATTCTATGCAATGGTTGTATGGACAATACACGATGCCCCAATGTTAACCTATTTTTGTGGTTTGTATTTTTAAGTTCCACTTTAATTGCATTTAATTATATGATGTAGTTAATATAGTTTATATATAATTATAATTGACATACATGTTACATATTAATACATTGTAGGTGTTCAGACAAAGGGAAAATTTTCATCTCCAGTTTGTGGTCCTAAGATCAAATCTCGTCGCTAAAAAATCTTAGGAAAGGAGGTGTTTGATGAGTATAGGAACTTCCTCTCTAAGAATCACAGGTATAGAACAACCACAAAAAATATTTTCAATGGGAAGCAAGATACTGCATTAAAACCATGGAGAATGACACCTCACCTTTGAAAGATGCAATATAATAGAAATCGTCAAGCTGGTACGTCTGGATCATCGTATATGAATTGTTATGTATTTTTTGTGTTTTTTACTATAGTGGCCATAATTGATTTCTATAATTTATTTATAAACTAATATTCATGATGTCCGTCATTATCATAAATGCATTAATGGGCTTCCACGAGAAATGAAAAGTTATCCTATACTATTCAACAGGTTTCCCTACTATGAGCACCTACAAATTGCTCATTTGTTTGATACAATTCATAATGGAAAGAATGTGACTGAATCATTATGGTGACTATTGGAGCTAAGGAGATAGAAAGATAAAATCGTGAAAGTTTGTAAAGACATTCAAGAAGGAAACCATGCAATGAAAGACGTCATTCATTTTCATAGCAATGGAGACCAAATTAATATAAAAGCAATTCCATGGATGTTTACAGAGCAGCAAAGTAATGTTGTAAAAGAAGTAATGATGAAAATTAAATTTTCCACTAGATTTTGTGCCAACTTGAAGAATATCATAACAAAGAAAGGTGATTTTGCAGTGGTCAAAACGCATGATTGGCACATATTCATTAAGGTAATTATTATTGTTATGTCCATATTATTTTTTTATTTATTTTTATTTTATTGCATAAATTTGTTATTTTGTTTGTCTACTCTTTGTTTAAAAATGGCGTGGTTTGTATATTGATACAGTATGTTCTAGCTCCCTCTCTCCCAGACAACTTCGACAGCAATGTCAAACAAGTTATATATAATCTTGGGAAATACATGAGGTAACTAGCAATTATTTGCATGTGCTCAGTGTTTCTTTAATTATTTGTATAATTTATATTTGTTTTTTGTGCACTAATTCATTTTATGTAATTTAATCTTTTTTTTTGTTAAATATTGGTATTGGTTTGCATCAATTGTAGATGGTTGTTATCTAAAGAAATCCATAAATAAGATATAAAGTATTGGAGGAGAGAAATTCCTCGTCTCATGTGTGAAATGCAGAAGCATCTACCTTTGGCATTTTTCAATGCATAGGAACACTACCTCATACACCAACTTGAGGAGATTGAATTCTGTGGACCTGTGCACTCAAGGTGCATGTGGATGGTTGAGAGACACTTGAAAATTATGAAGGGTTTGGTGGTGAGACAATGAGCATGTGCTGAGGGATCTATGATGGAAGGATATATGGTATACCAAAACATGTATGTTATTAAATATCTTCCTAATTTAGCCTCAAGGCTCAATTTACATCACATTTGTGATCCGAACTCCAATAACAATTTTGAAGGGGAGTACCTGAAGGGGAAAGGTAGATTGAGGAAGGTGAAAGGTAATTATTAGCTAGTGGATGTTAATTAATATAATACATTGGAATGTTGAATTTTATGTATATATATTCTACATATTCTAATTGCATATTCAATTAATTGCATCAAATAAGAGCATATACTTTGTTCATAAAATTTACATATGCCTTGAATTTTAATGTTTATTGTCATCAAACAATTGGTCGAGAGTGGGATGCAATTCATTTATACATCACAAACAATCTTCACTGGAAGAAGGTATGGATTGAACGATGCGAACAATTGGGTCATGGAATATCATGGGAAGGTGTGGCTTCATTGGTAAAATCAGCACATCGCAATGGGGATACAAATATTACACAAAGGGAAATCGATTTAGCACATGGTTTAAAATATAAGCATGAAAGCATATTATCAATCACTCTAATTCTTTTTTTTTGCAAATTACATTTTGATGTACATGTTGTTCTTTTCCATATATGGCTTCATAAACATGCACTTAATCATAAATATTTAATCATTATGTAATATTTATGTGTATTTATTATTGTAGGTAAAACACCATAATGCTATGGTCTGCAATGGTTGTAGATATCGCATAAAAATATTGGATGATACAAATAAAACATCAGATTGGGGGATATTTGCAGTCTTTGAGGTGACCAATGTTTCATCTAGAAGTGACAGACATCCAGAACTCTCAGAAAATTGATACTATGGGTATTTGGAATATATTATTCAGTGTGACTTTAAATCCTTCAAGGTAGTTCTGTTCATTGTCAAATGGTACAGGTTATGATTGAATCAACATGATTTCAACAGAACTATTATTAAACATGATAATGGATTTACCATGGTAAATACAAGGTTTTTTGAGCTAGGAACGGAGCCCTATGTTCTTCTAATCCAATGTGAACAAGTATTTTACTCAGGGGTTCCAGGTAAAGCGAGATGGTCATTTTTTGTGAGACACGATCCAAGGAGAAGGCCAGTAAAGTATAAACTAGAGGAAGTTAATGAAGAGGGTACTCTGGAAGAAGAATACGATGATGAAGAGTAAGATCAACATGAGTTAGATGATCATGGTGACCCAGAAGAAGATTTCCAAGAATTAGTTGAATCAAATGATGTAGCAGACAATGCCTATGAATATTATAGTGACGATGATGTGATGATCGTAACTGAATTAGATGGTGATGATGATGATATGGCCAATCCTTACAATGCTGACTCTGGATCTGATGATACAAATGATGACTTCAATGATGACTTGGATGAAGAATATGATGAAGTCTATTGAAGGGTAACTATTTAAGTAGAAATATTAGTTTATCTTGTTTTTTTTAAAAAGAGTTACTAACATTAATGAGATCATATATTTACATATAGGAGAAAAGAGGAGGTTAAAATAATTTGGGAAAAGTATCCAAATGTTTGAATATTATTATATAATTTTATTTGCAAAATCAATTAATTTCATCAAATTGAAGATAGAAATATATGATTCATTTGATTGCAGTTGAATATATCATGATCATTTTGTATTTGCAGATATATGATTCCAGCAGATTTTATAGTGGGACAGTTTGTACATATGATACACAAGAGGGTAAATGTAGGAGCAGAGAAAAAAATATTTATTTTTGTGAGCAATGTGCTTCCACCTACTAGTAAGTTAAATCTTATCAATTTTAATTTGATGTTCAATGTATTTGCAGCTAATATTGTTTGGAATTTTCTTTTTCAATACTTAAGTCTGTCGTCATCATCATCATCATCATCATCATGTGCTACGTGGGGCCAATGATGAATTTATTTATGTATGTGTAGGCTTGGTGTGAAATTTGGGGTGGTTATACTAGACACATGCATCAAACATCAACATTATTGTCGTCGTCATCATCATCGTAATCATCATCATCATACATCATAAACCTAAAAATCATCATCAACATCATCAACATCATCATCAACATCATCATCAACAACATCATCATCATCCTCATCATCAACATCATCACCAACATCATCGTCATCATCAACAACATCATCAGTATCATCATCATCAGCAGCAACAGCATCGTCATCATATTCATCCTTTCATATGATATCAACATGGTAATCACCATCTTCATCATCATCATCATCGCCGTGGTCTTCATCATCATCATCATCATCATCAACATCAACATCAACATCATCATCAACATCATCATCAACATCATCAACATCATCATCAACATCATTATCATCGTCATCATCCTTATACTCATCATCATAATATTCAGAAACTAATTCATCGGCATCTTCATCTTCATTGTCAAACATGTCCATCACTAACAAATTGAGCAACAAAAACCATACCTATAGATTAATTAATGTGCTACATGGGGCCAACAATGAATTTTTTTATGTATGTGTCAGGATGGTGTGAAATTTGGCATTGTTATACTAGACACGTGTATTGATAGTGTGGGAGGGTTTCCATACTAAAAAATCATCCATCAACATTGTTGTCGTCATCGTCATCATCGTAATCATCGTCATCGTCATCAACAACCTCATCAACATCGTCATCATCGTCATCATCGTCATCATCGTCATCATCGTCATCATCATCATCTTCATCATTTCATATGAGATGAACATGGTGATCACCATCTTCATTATCATCGTCGTCATTGTCATCGTCATCATCATCATCAACATCATTTTCGTCATAGTCATCGTAATCATCAACATCATAAACCTAAACATCATCATCAACACCATCAACATCATCGTCAACATCATCATCATCATCGTCGTCGTCGTCGTCGTCATCATCATCGTCGTCGTTGTCATCACCATCCTCATCATCATAATATTCAAAAACTAATTCATCGTCATCTTCATTGTCAAACATGTATGTCACTAAGAAATCGAGCAACAAAAACCATACCTATAGATTAATTAATGTGATACACGGGACAAACGATGAAATATTTTATGTATGTGCTGGGATGGTGTGAAATTTGGCATTGTTAGAGTAGACACATGCGTTGACGGTGTGGGAGGGTTTCCAGACTAAAAAATCATCCACCATCATCATCGTCGTCGTCATCATCGTAATCGTCATCGTCGTCATCAACAACATCATCAACATCACCATCATGATCATCATCATCTTAATCATTTCATATGAGATGAACATGGTGATCACCATCATCATCATCATTTCTGTCGCCATCATCATCATCATCATTTATGTCGCCATCATCATCATCATCATTGTCGTCATCATCATCGTAATCATCAACATCATAAACCGAAACATCATCATTAAATTTATTTTTACAATTAAACATAAACCTAGATCAAATTAATTACCTCATATCATCATCAGAATCATTGTCGTTGTCATCTGCATCATCGTCGTCATCATCATCATTAGTAGCATCATCGTCATCATCGTCATTGTCATCAACGTCATCATCATCATCAAAAACAACAACATCATCATCATCGTCATCAACATCATCATCATCATCATCATCATCATCATCATCATCAACATCATCATCATCATCATCATCATCATCATCATCAACATCATTAGCGTCATCATCATCGTCATCGTCATCATCTTCATCATTTCATATGATGTCAACATGGTCATCACCATCTTCATCATCATCATCATCGTCGTCATCGTCATCATCATCATCAACAGCATCACCAACATCATCATTAACATCATCAACATCATCGTCAATATAAACGTCATCATCATCATCATCATCATCATCATTATCATCGTCGTCGTCGTCGTCATCCTCATCCTCATCATCATAATATTTAGAAACTAATTCATCGTCATCTTCATTGTAAAACATGTTTATCCTTAACAAATCGAGCAACAAAAATCATACCTATAGATTAATTAATGTGCTACGTGGGGCCAACAATGAATTTTTTTATGTATGTGTGGGGATGGTGTGAAATTCGGCATAGTTAGACTAGGCACATGCATTTACGGTGTGGGAGGGTTTCCATACTAAAAAATCATCATCATCATCATCGTTGTCATCATCGTCATAATCATCATCACTATCATCAACAACATCATCAGTGTCATCATCATCTTCATAATTTCATATGAGATGAACATGGTGATCACCATCTTCATCATCAACGTCATCGTCGTCATCATCTCCATCATCAACATCATCATTAAAATTATTTTTACAATTAAACATAAACCTAGATCAAATTAATTACTTCATATCATCATCATCGTCATTGTCATCTGCATCTGCATCATCGCCATCATCATCATCAGTAGCAGCAGCATCATCGTCGTCCTCATCATCATCAACATCAACATCATCATCATCATCATCAACATCATCAACATCATCATCATCGTCATCAACATTGTCATCATCCACATCATCGTCATCATCATCAACATCATCGTCATCATCAACAACATCATCAACATCATCATCATCATCATCGTCGTCATCATCATCATCATCTTCAACATTTCATATGTTATAAACTTGGTCATCACCATCTTCATCATCATCATTGTCGTCGCCGTAATCATCATCATCAACATAATCAACGTCATCATCAACATCATCGTCATCATCATCATCATCATCATCATCATCCTCATCATCATAATATTCAGAAACTAATTCATCATCCTCTTCATTGTCAAACATGTACGTCACTAACAAATCGAGCAACAAAAACCATACCTGTAGATTAATTAATGTGCTACGTGGGGCCAACGATCAATTTTTTTTATGTATGTGTTGGGATGGAGTGAAATTTGGCATTGTTAGACTAGACACATGCATTGACGGTGTGGGAGGGTTTCCAGACTCAAAAGCCAACCATCTTCATCGCCGTCGTCGTCGTCATCATCATCGTTGTAATCGTCGTCCTCGTCATCAAGAACATCATCTCATGATCATGATCATGATCATCATCTTCTTTGTTCGGGTACACAGGGTACTCCCAAGAGACTGAACACCTTGAGCAAGCGCTTCATACAATAGATCACATATCAACACACCGATGTTTGTCACGTGGTTAAAACCCTCGAGAGGGAAACACTCCATGGCCTCAGCCAAATAGATACTTGGAGCAATTTATTATGCAAAAGAAACAAAGTTACATGAGCTTCTCATAATCGATCAACTAGCCAAGGACCCTCTATGCTCTTTAAATAGAGATCATAGACCAATTGGGTGTTAAGCCATGGATCAATGGTAGGTATGATCTAAGAGAAGTTGAACCGTCATATCACTCTATGTCTAGAACATATCGTGACCGTCGGATTAGAATATTTACAAATTCATACTAAAGAAACACACTTTTACCTAACGGATATATTACACAAGTTGATCTTAACTAACTCCTAAGTGTCTAAATATCCTAACATCCCCCCTTAAGAACAACTTGGGATAGGATTGAAGGATTTACAAAAGTGACATTATTAGGAGAAGGAAGAAGGCATTAGAGCCTATCCCCCCTTAAGGACAAATTCCTGAACTCCTAACATAGACCGAAGTTTAGAAAACTTCGCTTCTATAAGAGACTTGGTGAAGATGTCTGCAACTTGATCATCTATAGGGAAATAGAGAAATTCAATAACACTATCATGAACAAGATTTATGATGAAGTGCATGTGTATCTCAATGTGTTTGGTGCATTGATGTAGAACTGGATCTTTTTCAAGCTTGATGGCACTTTGATTGTCGCACCAAAGTGGAGTAGGTTGTTGCTGCTCGAATCCAAACTCTGAAAGGATCTGTCGAAGCCATAAAGCTTCATGACTGGCATTAACTACGGCTCGATATTCTGCTTCTACTGAAGAAAGAGAAAGAGCTTGTTGTTTCTTACAAGCCCAAGTGACAGGTCCAGATCCCACATTGAAAACATAACCTGTAGTATACTTTCGATCATCAGGATCGTCGGCCTAATCTGAATCAGTGAAACCAACCAACAAAGGTTCCCCCCTGTACTGTAATGAATCCCAAACTGAATTGTACCTTGAATATATTGAAGTATTCTTTTTGTTGCTTTCCAGTGACTTTCATGAAGAGTTTGCATATAATGGGAAACACGACCAATGTCAAAGGAAAGGTCAGGACGGGAATGAGTCAAGTATCAAAGACTACCAACAAGCTGACGATACAAGGTGGCATCTGCTTCAGGGGATGTACAAGTGGTAGAACGTTTGACTCTAGAATGGAAGGGAGAAGGGGCTGGTTTACAATCTTCCATTTGGAAGCGACAAAGAAGGTCACAAGCATACTTAGACTGGGAAAGAAAGATTCCTTCTTTGGTTTGCAAGACTTGGAGACCAAGAAAATAATGCAAATGTCCTAAGTCTGACATTTCAAAAAATTTCTTAAGATTGGATTTCACATGGGTTATAAGTTTAGGGTCACTACCAGTAAGGATAAGATCATCAACATAAAGAACAAGTATGATGATATGGTTTCCTACTTTCTTGGTATAGACATTGGGGTCAGAATGGCATCTAGAAAAACCAGTGTCAAGGAGAAAGCTATCCATTTTGGCATACCAAGCTCTAGGAGCTTGCTTAAGGCCATATAAGGATTTCTTAAGGAGACAAACAAGGCTAGAGTTATTCTGAACATATCCAGGAGTTTGCTCCATGTAAATTTCCTCATGTAAATCACCATGTAAGAAGGTAGACTTGACATCCATTTGATGGACTTCCCAGCTATGTAAGGTTGCAAGGGAAAGAACAAGGCGGATGGAGTTCATTTTTGCTATAGGGGAAAAGGTTTCATTGTAGTCAATCCCTTCAACTTGGGAAAAACCTTTGGCAACTAACCTTTCCTTAAGTCTTTCAACACTTCCATCTTATGCATAATTAGTTCTGTAGACCCATTTACATCTGACAATTTTTCTTCCTTTTGGAAGAGGAACAAGATCCCAAGTATTGTTTGCCATTAACAAACGATATTCTTCATCCATAGCTACATCTCAATCTAGATTTCCTGAAGCTTCTGCAAAATTTTCTGGATCATGATTCTCGGAAACTTGAGCCAAAAGAAAAGAGGCTCATTGAAACTGAGAACGTGTTCGACGTTGATCTCTAGGATCACCGGCAAGATCACCAGCTACTTCACATGTTGAACGGACCCATCGAGGAAGTATTGGTGTTGGTGCAATTTGAGGAACATGAGCAGGTGGAGGTGGATTTTCATCCTCACTGTCATCATCAGAAACTGGAATTGGAAACCTGTCAAGGAAGTTGGAAGAAGAAGAAGAAGGCACAATTGCTGAATCAGGCTCGTAGGCCAAAGATGGCACACCCGCCAAGTTAGGCTCGCAGGCCAAGATATTTTCATCAAATTTAACATCTCTTCTAATGATTATATCATGTGAATGGGGTTGAAGAATTCTATAACCTTTTACATCTTCATAATATCCAACAAATATGCACTTTTCACTTTTAGGCTGCAATGCTCTCTGTTTTTCATCCGGAATGTGATCCCATGCTTCACAACCAAACACACGAAAGTGACTTACATCTAGTTTAATTTTACTCCATGCTTATTTCAATGTTATACCTTGTAAAACTTTAGTGGGTGTGCGATTAACTATGTAATTTGCACAATTTATGGCCTCAGCCCAATATTGAAGACTTAGTCCCTTA
>LPNX010554338.1:80275-122430 GCA_001517045.1 Pseudotsuga menziesii
ATTTTCTACTAGAACTGTTCCAGATCCTACAAGACTTAGAGATCTATCATCACCAACAAATATTTGTTTGGTGTTACATTCATGCATAGTAGAAAAGATGGCTTGATCCTTCGCCATATGATAAGATGCTCCAGAATCAATGAGCCATTCATTTGCAGTTGAAGAAGAAGATGCAGTATAAGAGTAACCAAAAGCACAAAGTGCATGTCCATGAGAGTTAGATTCTGAAGACGAATCTAGCCTGATGTGGTGATTCTTCATTGATGCTTCCAAGGCTGCCATCTTCTTGAAACACTTAGATTCATCATGATTATCTTTCCCACAAAAATTTCAATGACGCTCAGTCTTCTTTCCTTTTGGCTTGGATACTTTGTCATGTTTTAAAGAAGGAGCTGACTGAGAGGGTTTGGGACCCTTGTTGTTTGGCTTATTATTACTAGAATTCTATTTCTTAGGAGGCTTGGACTTTTCTTTCTGTTGGGACAATAAGGATTTCCCAGATGTATCTGCATTCTTAATTATTCCAAGATGAATGAGCTTATCTTGCTATCTAATTAAGGAATCACAAAAGGATTCAAGACTAGGCTCTTGATATCTAGCTGCAGTCAAGGATTCTTTCATGGAGTATAATGTAGATACAAAAACAGAATATGCAGGTCCAAATTTGGAAAGAATATGATAAATACATTGTTTGTCTTCTTTCTTAATCTTGCATTCTGCACATAAGAGTCTAAGAGTTTTATACTTAGATAAATAGTCTTGAATGCATGAAAAATAATTTGGATTCAAGGAAAGCAACTCATTCTCAAGTTGATGACCCCAAATTTCATTGTGTTTACCAAACACAAATTCCAACTTCCCAAGCTTTATCAGGTTCATCAATTCCAGATATGTGGAATCGCAAATTAGTAGAGATTGACATCCCAATCAATCCATGAGCTTCATCACATCTATTTGCCCATTTAATTTTCTTATCATCATCAGTGGGTTCTGTTTCTTTCCCTGAGGTTATCCTGAAAAGTCCTATACTTTGTAGAACATCCTCCACATGAGATTTCCATGAGAAATAGTTAGAACTTGTAAGTATAATATCACAAGGGATGGCCATACTGTAAAATAATGGCTGAAAAAATAGAAATTAACTATCTGGTTTCAAAGAGCTTGAAAAAATATGTGGTTTTAAAAAAAACAACACTGAAAACTGATTCTGGATGATGAAGTTATGCTTGATCAAAGAAAATATTGAAGATGTCCCCAATAGTGACGTGGCAGATATTAACTTGACCAACTAAAACAAAGAACCCCCCTCTTCCCAAGATCAACCTTCGACAATCACTTTACAATAAAGTTGCTTTGAAGTGCATCACTTTTGTAGAATAAGTGAGGTTCACTTCTACAGTAATGTTACTTTTAAATAGTGCGGCAATAAATTAAAAGACTTAAGTGACTCACTTTTTATTTTATTTCATTTATGTGAGATGCACTTTTACAATAAAGTAACTTGAAAATAGAAATTGCTTGCACTAAAAGTAGCTTAATAAGACTTGAACTGAAGACCTATTAAGGAATAAAGCAACTTTGGACCAAGTGAGCTAAGTATAAAAGGTACATAAAATAATGGAAAGAGGAAGGGGGCTTTTTTTTTTTACTCTTCCCTTCATTCTCCGTGCTTGCCTTTTTTTTTCTACAAATCACAAAAAAATGAAAAACAAAAACAAAACAAAAAAATTTCCACACAATGGGGTTAAATGTTGGTTAGCTTACCCGGAAATTCTATGTTTTCAAGTTTTCTCACTATTTTTTATTTGCCATGATCGCACAAGGTACACGACAAAAAGCATACGTAGCCGAGAAGACAAGAAAAAAACTTTTCCTTACTGTTTCTGATTCGCCACGATTGCGCAAGGTGCACGGCAAAGAGCATACGCAGTCAGGGAAGGCAACAGTCTGAGACTAAAAAAAAATTAATAATAAAACTGATAAGATATGAGAGATTTAAAAAAAACAAATCCATCACTGTAACATTATACCTTCAGATTTGTCGAAATGGGTGTTTCTGGAACAAACGGAAACAGTTTTTGATGAAACAAAAACTATTTCCCAATGGAAACGACACTCCGGATGCAATGGAATAGCTCCCACAAGCCAAAAATGCATAGAAAATCTATAACCAGAAACCCTTTCAAAGTTTCGGCAACACCAGTTCCAGATCTAGATCAAAACCGAAAGCAACTCTTCATAAAATCTATGATACCATATTCGAGTACACAGGGTACTCCCAAAAGACCAAACATCTTGAGCAACCGCTTCACACAAATAGATCACAGATCAACACACCGATGTTTGTTATGTGGTTAAAACCCTCGAGAGGGAAACAGTCCACGACCCTAGCCAAATAGCTACTTGGAGCAATTTATTATGCAAAAGAAAGAAAGTTACATAAGGTTCTTATAATCGATCAACTAGCCAAGGACCCTCTATTCTCTTTAAATAGAGATCATATACCAATGGGGTGTTAAGCCACGGATCAATGGTTGGTATGATCTAAGAGAAGTTGAACCATTGGATCACTCTATGTAAAGAACATATCGTGAGCTGTTGGATTAAAATATTTAGAAATGCATACTAATGCATACTAAAGAAACACACTTTTACCTAACGGATATATTATACAAGTTGATCTTAACTAACTCCTAAGTGTCTAAATATCCTAACATTCTTCTTCATCATTTCATATGAGATGAATAAGGTGATCACCATCTTCATCATCATCATCATCATCATCATCGTCACCGTCATCATCGTCATCATCGTCATCATTGTCATCCTCATCGACATCATCATCAACGTCATCATCATCATCATCGTCTTCATCGTCTTCATAATTTCATATGAGATCAACAAGGTGATCACCAAGCTCATCAAGACGATATTCGTGAACTTATTCATCATCATCCTCATCATCATAATATCCATGAACTAATTCATGGTCATTTTCATTTTCAAACATGCTTGTCACTAACAAATCGAGAAACAAAAACCATACCTATAGATTAATTAATGTGCTACATGGGGCCAATGATGAATTTTTTATGTATGTGTCAGGATGGTGTGAAATTTGGCATTTTTATACTAGACACATGCATTGACGGTGTGGGAGGGTTTCCAGACTCAACAATCATCCATTATCATCATCATCATCTTCATCATTTCATATGGGATCAACATGGTGATCACATATATGTTTCTTGTTATTATTTCTTAAAATCATTAACTTTTATGAATTTATTTGCACTTTAGTTTTATATGCAATTTATTCTTTTGGTTTTTTAAAACCATAAATTTAAAAATAAAATAATAGAACGAAAAAATGGAAATAAAAAAGCCTATTTTTCATATTTTGTATGGACATACATATAATAAAAATACTAAGATATTTTTAAAATAGTGCAACAATGAGATGTAATATTTAAAATATGTTTTTTTACTTCACATAAAGAAGAACATTTTGGACATTTTGCACATTTATATGCAATTTTGTGGCTCAAGGTTTGGACATTTATATGCAATTTCGAACATTTTTATGCAATTTCACGGCTCAGCTTTATCATTTCGACATTTTGGACTAAATCCCGGTTGACATTTTGATTCACAGCTCAGGGTTATCATTTCGGCGATTTGGACTGGCTCACAGTTGACATTTTCATTCGCAGCTGAGGGTTATCATTTCAATTTCCAGCTCATGATTCATGGTTTTGATTTGGAGCTCATGGTTCACATTTCGAGCTCACGGTTCACATTTCAATTTACAGCTCAGGGTTCTTATTGAAGAAAGGAGAAGGATTTGATAGGTGACGGTTTTGCATCCAAGCGGTAATATTGAAGAAACGAGAAGGATTTCTCATGGCTCAATGGGTAAGTATCACCTCCTTATACACAATATGAACCTTTCCTAGACTCTTAGGTTAACTCACAATGGGGTTTGGAGTCAATTGTTTCTGTTGGAGTCAATTGTTTCTTATGACTCACAAAGGGGTTTTGGGCATGTTGTGATAGTATATTTCATCCCTATGGTGCTAGGATGTTTAAACTAGAGATATTCACAATTTAACCATAATCAAACTTCATATCACAAGCTTCTCCATAGGGCTCATGCTCCACCAATTGGCTCACGCTCCTCCAAAGATAGCATCAACACACAGTTCACAATATTCAATCGAGATTCAAGTCCCTTCACAAATCATTTGGAGAGAGATCATGACTACACAGACAACACAGTCTTCATCCACTACACAAAACACACAAAGTTGGCAGATTGGCAAGCAAGATTAGTTGGAAGATTAGTGAGCAACATGCTCAAATTAGGGTTACACTTTAGACTTTAGATGCATGTCATGGATATTTATAAATTCATAGAATAATTACACTAGAAAGAATGTCAATGTAGACGAGTAATTGATGGCAGTGAATATGCTAGTTTAAGAATTCAAAAATCCTAACAGAAAGCTAAAATCCCTATTAAAGGCATACATGGAGTTATACTATGCATAGCATGTCTTCAAGAGTTATGATAACATTGTTACTAATCTTCAGTAAATGAGAGCGTTCACACTGAATGGAACATTAGTTTTAGATCATGGCATGTAATAACACACTATCTGAGACTAGGTTAAATGCTATTAATCCTAGGTGTATAATACAATGAAGAATTTTTTGTTTATACAAAGACCTAGCTCAAAACCCTCAACAATAAAATAATAACAAACAAGTTCTAGACCTATGATTTAACCTAGAAGAATAAAATAATATCTCCTAATATACTATAAAATAAAATTCAAATACATAACAATAAAGTACTAAGACAAGTAAGTAGGCATGCCACTTGTCCTCATGTGCAAAACACCTTCTAGAATTAGGGTTGTTTGACTATGTAAAATTCCTTGTTGAGATGTGTATCATGACCTCCTATAGAGGGATCGTCAAGAAGGTACCTAAAATTATGAAAAAATGAAAGGTCTAAGGGAGTTCTCTAGATAACGGAACCAACCACCTAAAGATGTTGACTAACTACCCAAAATAGTAAAACAAGCTAGAATGATCTCTATTGAAACAAAAAACTTTCCCCATAAATATGGATGCAATGGATATAAATGCAATAAAGGCCCATTGGTCATTATAACCTCTTCAACGGTGAGCAAACTCAAAATTTGTGTAAAGGGCATAGATCCATATATATAACCACCATATCTCCTCCAATAAAGGCCCCAAAGTAGAGAAAACTAAGAAACTATGAATAAAAGTTAGAGTGCTCCTCCAAAATATGCATTAAAAAACCAAAAACAATGTGCCAATAGAATGTACCCACATGCGAAACCATGAAGCCACCTTCAAAAAAATGTCAAACGTTGATCACTTTGGGAATATGTGCAAGTAGAGTGAAGTGCTCCAAAATGTGTGTCGAAACCCCACACCATGCTTGAGATACACCTTAGGAACCCCTTATTTAATTGGTGTTCCTCAAGATATGTGTACAACACTTGTGAATACAAGTGTGTGAAATAACCTCTTTAATATGCAAAGTGTTCCTCCAAATGTGAACAAATGGTGGTCAAAGGATCCTCCTCTCGTCAAGCACTCCATCAATCTAATATCTAAACCCGTGTAATTTAGCAATGTAACATCATATGTGGTCTAGGAATGCAAAGTTCCCATCTAACTTCAGATCCTACTGATGTGGCATGCCTCCACATATGTAATTGGTTGTATGGATTAGGTGAGATGTCCCTCAAGTGAAAAAATATGCATGGAATTGTGTAGGTGAAGGGTCTAAAATGTGACAGAAACCTACATGTTCCATCATGCCTCAAAAAATCCAAGCCTACAACAAATGATGAGTTATTGAGCTAATTGATGCGCAGCTAGCATTTATTATATTAACGACCAAAGTCAAAATGACCCTCAAGTATCATGGGGAAAATATGGAATGTAATCCCAGAATTCATCCTTTGAGATCTATGGAAAGAAAGAAACCATATTTTTATGAAAATCAGAATCCCCTCTGAAGTGTATCCCACTTATGCTTTTGATGATGGGTCTCTTACTATAAGTTACATAGGTAGATTTCACAGACTGAGCATTTTTTAGGTTTTAATTAAAGAAATAACCAATGATATTGGTAGTTCACAATGCTGCCTAAATTCTATCATGTTTCTGATCATCATATAACAAAGTGACATGGCAATAAAAGGGTGGGAAAAGATGTAGTAAATATAGTTTTCCTCTGCAAACATCATCTCTCTCTTTCTCTTTATTGCTAGATTCTCAAACAAATTGTTAATTCCTCAAATAATGTTATCAGGAATTCTCAATCAGTGTGGACACTGTTTGTTCCCCTGCAATGTAAATTACAAATACAGAACAAAAAGACACGGTAATATATCCTTTCCTTAAACAATCAAATTAACTAATATGAAATAAAATATACCTCAACCTTGGGTTTCTTTGTCTTCTCTCCAAAGGTTCTTGCAATAGTTCAGTACCTACAAAATAGATCACAAGACAAGAAAACAAGAAGAGAGCATCATGATAAATTGATTATTCATATCAGTGATCAAGGAATATGATAATATCTAATCAAAAGAAATACATCAAATATAGGAAAGGGGAATGTATTTGTATTAATTATGAAAGAGAAATAAGTACAACCAAAAATCCTTGATTTCAATAGCTTCAATATCTACAAGAATCATCCACAATCATCTATATCTATGAAGATCTCTCCAACCATAAGCCAACTCTACTTTGCCTCTAATTCAAACTTCAAACTAAAAGCATAAGGGTGCTTTTTCTGGCCTCCCCCTCTCTCATCATGAAGGCTTCATTTATAGGCCTAGAACTCATGAGATGACTTGTAAAATGGATAGAATTTGATTCCTACAAGTGAGGGAAGTGAATGGCACCTCTCCCAAGCATGTAAAAACTGACTCCATGGAGGTTTCCGAATGGAAGCTTCCAGAACCTTCTTTTTTCTCATTTTTTGAGCATCGGTGCTCCTAGTATAAATGACAAAGGAGTCGACCTAGGGTTTTTGTCAAAGAAAGAGGGAAACAACGCTTATGGGTCCACTGTGAGGAGCACCGTCGGTGCTCTATGTAAAAAGAATAAAGGCGCCAACCCTTCAAGGTATGGAAAAAAGATGACCAAGGTGAATCAAGTCATGCTTTCTGGGAGGTTGAAAGGTAATGTGAATTTCCCATGAAGGCTGATAAGCAATGTGGGATTTCTAGGTGCAACAGAATGCCCCCCAAAGTATGAAGCTAGAAGGAAGTGATAGGTGAAATAGTTTGCAAGTTCTCCGTCTGATACATAAGCAAAGAGAGATAGACTTATAACTAATATAGGACCAGTAACTGACTCTATCCAAACCAATCATAGCCGCGAACCAATACATTGCAGATCTATGATGATGACCATGTCATCACTACCAATGATACTCTATAGATCCATGAATAAATTCCATAAGAGGTAGGACATAGCTACGGAACATACAAAGTAGATTCATGTCTCTTAAACTCAAATACAGAACACATCCATCAAACATACAATGTGGATCTGTGTCATGACTCTAAATAATCTCCAAATGCAACCTAAGCATAGGCAATCATGATTGTAAATCCTAGTCACTCAGGGTCTTCATTCCAATCCCCAATTGATACGATTCTAACCATGTGAATAGATGTCTTGACATCGAACATAGCATAAAACACTTGATTACCAGTCATTGATGTCAATTGTTAACAAGTGTGAGGAAAATCACCATAGATGTCAATGATACCCAAGGTATCTTAGTACATTCCCCCCAAGTACGAATAAATGTTTTAAGGTCGAACACTTGATAGAATCTTCCAATAAAAGGTCATTGATGAAAACCTACTATTGAAAACGCGAAAACCTGCCATTGAGGCATGCAGGATTCAAGGTACTCTTTAGTTTTTTAGGTCTAATTCCTTGATAATTATTTGAAGTCGACGGGAATAGACTTGTCACAGGAGGGCCATGATGATTCCCACATCAATGACAAGAAACTAGGAACACAATTTTATTTGAAGTAATGAAACTGACTCGGACGTGACTGAATTTTAAGGACAAGTAAAGTTACTGATGAATTAATTTTCTGCGAGAGACATCCTTTGAACAATTTGGCGGCAAAAAACATGACTTGGTAGCAATGACTTTTAACGAGAATAGAACCAGGTGTAATGTAAGGAATATGACAAAGCATTCTTTGAATTGACTCAAAGGAGTCGGGTGACTCACAAAAGTGGATTGAATCGGAGACAAGCTGAAAACCCAACTATTCAGATATGCAAATGCATACAGGTGCCATGTCCAAAGGTGGACTGTAGATTACTTCCATAAAAACAAATGAAAACCATTCCCCTTTCCTTTAATTTCCCCACCTAGAAAGGTGAGTGCCTCTTTTCATTTTTATGAGTCCAAAGAGGGTAACAACCACTCATTAAAGCTCATCAAATGATGAGTCCATTCCCATACTTTTCACGAACCTGAGAAAGGAGGGGTCGTTCCCAAATAGGGTCTTTCATCGTTTCGTTTTATGAGTTTGATGGAAGCAAACTCATTTGTCATTTCATTTTTAGAGAATATGAAATGACTAAGAACACTCCAAAAGATCATTTTCGTAAATAAGGCTAGTCAATCTGAAAAACAGATAACCTACCCCCAACTAGTCGACTGTTCTGATTCTTTTACAAGTGTGAACGTAACAAGTTCGCTTGTCAATATTTTTTCGTTTTGAGGAGACTAAAAAGACCTTAAATATAACTCCCTAACTAGGTTCCTTTTTCATAATCCACTTTTAACGAGTCTGAAAAAGTGAAAAAAATAGACTTGAAACCTTTCTACTGGTATTTTAATGAGCATGTAAAAAGTGTATAACAACACTCTGTAATTTTTCATTCTTGCTCTAGGATTGAAAAATACTAAAATAGCTTACATCGTAGCCATAACCCAATGTTGAGCTAAAAAAACTCAAAAAACACCATTAAAAACCATTTTACCAAAACTATATAAAGTAAAAAGTAAAAACCCACTTTCAATGAAATAACTTGGATTTCAAATAAATAAAATATAATAATTTTTTGAAAATTCCAAATATTCTATAAATAGAAAGAGTAGGTAAGAATTATTTACCATTTGATTTTTGGTAGTTGGAGTGATAGCAAGAGTTTCCACCGGTGTTTTTGCAATGGTCCCTCACTCATTGTTCCATCATTCTTCGTGGAAGAGGTAAGTGTCTTGATATTTTCTCTTTTATGTTCAAGAAAATGTCATTTATTTTTTCTTCCATTATTTAATTCATGTTCCAAAAATGGTTTTTAGTTGTTTTAAATCCAATCTTTAGGGTAGATTGTTAATTTGAAAAGGATAAGAGGAATTCAGTCATCTTAGAAGGGGTTTTTTACTAGTGTAGAAGCTAAAATTTTCGGTCATAGGGATTTTAGCCATCAGGAAGAGCACGCGATGGCACTCTATCAAGCTAGGAAAGAGGCAGCATAGGCGCTCTGTCCACAGCAAACAGGATATCGAAGCCATGCAAGCCAAAGATGGCAGTGCCGTAGGTTCTCTATGGGAAAATGCCAGCTGCGTCGCTGCTCCCTTATGAAGAGAATGCAAACCCTAATCCATCAAAAAACCAATTTTTATGCTTTTTATCTTTCTTTAAAATTTGTCATTTAAGTGATTTCCTCTTTCTAGCCATGATGCGATTTCTAATTATGAATTTTGTGTGTTACAAGTTCATCATGGTGATTTGGAAGGAAAGGGAACATGAAGTTCCAGACCAGCAGGCTTCCAGTGATACAACCACTATTGAGGCTCTATGGAACTACGGGCTTCTGAAATACGGTACCCCATATGAAAGAACATCTCCGATTGTTAGAGTATATCATAGGGATGTGGGATCCTGACCAGCAACATTTTTTGGTGGGGATACATATCCTACCCATAGAGGTTGAGGACATCGATTTTTTGACCAGATTGTCCATGAGGGGAAGCCCAGTAGCTCTATCTGGGGCACGATGAGGGGAGACCTCCTTGGATGATTTGATCGACCAATACTGCGCACTAGGTACAGAGCCTCAGTTTGGGAATATACATATCAAGTCCATAGTAGACCTCCCCTTGAGGATAGTGGTATACACTATCAGAAAGGTGGCAGGAACTAGGTATTCCCACTTTACCACTAGATCACATATGATGTATGCTTTGTAGTGTATGGATCCCACTGTTTTCAACTAGTGTGAAGGAATGTTGGTATGCCTCAAAAATAAATTAAACAAATGCGAGAGGAACACTAAAGCAGTTTGGATACAGAATAGTGATAGTGTCTTTTATCTTACAGTGGGTGCCTCATATGAGACCACAGGTGACTATTACCATGCTTGAGCATGACGATCCCAGGATGATTGCATGGGTTACAGCCATGCTTTGCCTTGGTGGTGGAGGACCCAATGTCAGTTATGGATCTGGCTTCTTTCACTGGTTGAGAAACCAGTTAGTCATGGTTGAGGACTATGCCTATGAGGGCGCAGACTTCCATGATGACCCAAAGCTTTCCTTACCTGAGGGAGAAGTATGGGATGATTGAGGTAAGAAAATACATTATCCACTTGTGTTTTTTGTTTTTGTATTTTATTTCATTTTTATTTCATAGTAATAAGATAAGTTAAAATGTTTCCATGCAAACATTGGATCTATACGTCCAGCAAGGATGTCACCTATTGCTAGGCGAGTCGATACTAGAGACATGATCCTATATCGTTCTGAAGCTTATGAAGAGCTCAGATATCTTGAGGAGAACCTATAGTGTTTGACTGTGGGTATCCCTGATATGAATACTGACGAGGTACCTAGGCATTATCAGTGCCATACTGTAGGTGTCTCTCGATGGTTTTCTAGGCTACTCTGCAAAGTGGCTCAAGCCATCGCATGCTATCATGAGCATCATGAGGATTAATTTTCTTTGATCTTCACTTTTTTTTATATGTACTATGCAAGCTTCAAAGCTTCATTCTTTTCCCTATGTATATGTGTATTCCAAACTTTTTACAGTCCTAAACTTTTAGGGCACTAAAATCTAGAGATTCTTTAGCCCAATTTTGTATCTCGGTGCTACATTTTTTACATATGACAAAATTTTATATTTACAGTTGTGTGTGCGACAAATGTTATGTGTGAAACAATTATCTACTTATGAATTTACATGTATGTTGTTTATGTTTCAAATGGACTTTTAAGTATGAGAAATATGCCAATCTAAGACATAGTTAACTAGGGAATCTGCCACAGCATTTAAATGTCTCAAAATGTGTTGATATGTTACTTGCTCAAAATATCTCTCTAACAACCTAACTCTTTGGAAAGTATGAAGAAGCAGGGGATTTCAGATGGTGTAGACTTGATTAAGTTGTTGAACAACTAGTTTGGAATCTATATAAACCCTAATTTCCCTTGCATCATTAGCTAGGGCTTCCGTCAATAATCTAATCACGGCTTGGTATTCCACCAAATTGTTGGTGGAGGGACCTAAAAGAACACCCCCTGAACTCACCATCTTACTTGTAGGAGAGTACAGTACCCAGGCTACTAATGCAAGGTTAAGTGTATATCGATTAGCACCATCAGCAAAACTAGTGAAAGAATTCATTTTTCCATCAAACAAAAGACATACATAAGTAGGGTTTTATGAAAAACACATTTTAAATCACACAAAAGACACACCTTTCAAAGATAAGACACACAACAAACTATAAACAATATTTACAAAGACCCTATGCTAGATGACCTAGGCATAGTATCTTTTGAGGTAGAGCCCATTTCGAGGCTCTCCCAAAGGTATCCCATCGTAATCAACCAACTCATATGCCCCTTTTTCTAAAACGCAACTAAAAATATAAGGCCCATGCCACATAGACTCTAATTTTCCTGCCCCAGCTTGTCATGCTTTTGGTCATAACTCAAGACTAGGTCTCCTTCATTGAAGGAATGGGGTTGAACAGTCCTGTCATATTGAACTTTCATTCTTCGTTTATGTGCCTCATTATCTAAGGCAGCATCACGTCGAGTTTCATCAATTTTTTTTAGATACATGAATCTTTCTTCATCTATAGTAGTGTTGGGAAATAGTTCCACAACAAGTTTTAAAGAAGGGATCTCACACTCTATAGGGAGAGTTTCTTCCAGTCCGTATACTAGTTGGAAAGGTGTGAAACTGTGAAAGTTTCGATAGTAGTTCTATAGGCCCAGAGTACCGATAAAAGCTGCAAATGCCAGTTTGACATGGCTTTCCCTACCATCTATTGAATCATTGTTTTTAATACTTTGTTTATAGATTCAACTTGGTTGTTGTCCTGAGGATAGTAAGGTGTAGAGTTTTCATGATGAAACCCTAATTTTTCACTAAGCTCAGCCATCATTTTGTTTTGAAAATGTGATCCATGATTGGTCACAATGGCCCTAGGAATCCCAAATCTAGCAATGATATGGTTGAATAAGAATAGTGTAACAGTCTTGTCGTCTTCGGCATATATGGGCATAGCCTCAGCCCATTTTGTAAAATAGTCCACAGCCACAATAATGTATCCATGCCCCCCAGCAGAGGTAGGTCTGTAGTGCACGAATTCTATGCCCCATTTTGCAAAGGGGCCAACTACTAAAATGGGATGGAGTGGGGCTGGGTGGGTGCATTTCTTTGAAGTAAACATTTGACATGGTGAGAATTTCTTGACTGTTTCAATGCATTCTTTGAAAAGAGAGGGCCATAATACCCAGCACGCAAGATTTTATGGGCAGTAGCTGACCCAGATAGATGACCGCCACAAGCTCCCATGTGGCAATCATTTAAAACAATATCAACATCCTCATGTGTAATGCAACGTCGTAATATGGAGTCAACACCATGGTGGTATCGAGTATCATTCAGGATAAGATAGCTTTTCTCCTGGTGGCGAACGTGATGAAGTTCATCTTGAGAAGTAGTGGGATATCTCCATACCATGGATTAGTCGTACTAATGAGAAACAATTATTCATCGGGAAATGAATCAAAGGGCTATATATTCTCTATAGTACGAGAAAGGTCACATATAAGCTCTGCAAAAAAAGAGACTTCTTAGAAGTGATTTTGGTGAATTCTAAATCAAATTCCTGGAGAATCACAATCCAACATGAGTATTTTCCCCCAAGCACTTGACGTGTAAGAACGTAGTACATGGTGTTGGAATCCGTGTAAACAGTGGCGGTGCAGAGAAAAATATAATGACGAAACTTCTGGACCACGATGACCGTGGCCAGAGCAAGTTTCTCCACATGTGAATATCAATTTTCAGAGGCTAGAAGACTCTTACTGGTGTAATAAATCACATGTTCCTGGTCGTGTTCATCTATTTGACCAAGGACCATGCCTATGGTAGACAAGGATGCAACCACATACAAGGAATATACCTTAGCATAATTAGGTGGTTGCAACACCGGTGCATGGGTAAGTGCATGTTTAATATTATCAAATGCACGTTACACAAAATCATCCCAAATGAAAGGGGTATCTTTTTTGAGCAACCTCATAAAACCTTGTGTCCTTTATGCATAATTACAGATGAAAAGACATAGAAATTTTTCCTTCCCTTGCAAAATTTGGAGTTCAGTTATGTTCATGGGAGTAGGTAGGGCTAAGATAGCTTCAATTTTCAAGGGATCTATGTGGATGCCATCTTTAGAAACAATAAAGCCAATAAATCGGCAAGATTCTACACAAAAAACACATTTATGGGTATTTAGATGAATATTAAAATGACGACATCAAAGAAAAATGGCTCTTAGGTGATCGACATGGATGTCCCCCTACTTGGAATGAGTAGGAAGGTAGTCAAGATAAGGATCTACAACATGTTTAATTTCATGAAAAGCATATGACATAGCGCATTGGAATGTCGCGCCAGCATTCTTTAAATCGAAAGGCAATTTATGATAAGTAAAAGTCCCCCAAGGGAAAATAAATGTCATCTTGTGTTGGTCTGATGGGAGAATCTCAATCTGATTGTAGCCAGAGAAGCCATCCATAAAAGAAAAAATAATTATTTTAGCATAGTTTTCGATTATCTAATCGATATAGGGAGTGGGAAAGTTTCCTTTTGGACAAGCTCTATTTAAATCCCTAAAGTCGATGCAAACCCTAAAAGTGCCTTGTTTCTTGTTCACAGGGACTATGTTGGACACCCATTCAGTTAATAGTATGGGGTGAATGAAACTAGCCTTCAGAAGTTTCTCAAATTCTTCCTTAATAGCGATTGCGTTTCAGGGATGGAACTGTCATAATTTCTGGCAGACTGGCTTAGCATTAGGGTAAGTTTTTATCTCATGAAAAACAACAGAGGGATCAATTCCAGGAATTTCTTCATATGTGCCTGCGAAGACATCCCTAAAGTCCTTGAATAGGGTCGTGTATGATTGAACCTCCTTAGGTGAAGAGTTCTGACCTATGAAAATGTTCTCAGAAATACCTGGTTTCATTGATATGTCCACAGGCATAGTTTTTGTAATATTACACAAATTTCCTTCAGAATTGACACTACGAGTGAGGATTGAGGACTGAGGGTTCGTGACTATATCAGATGAAACCATGGAGGTGAAGTGGTCTTCTACCATATGACAAGGGGGAAGGAAATAAGATCGACGATGATGGTCTTCCCAAGGCATCTCCTCTAGCGACATAAAGTTCCATAATAAAATCATCTGTAGGGAGTGTATGTGAAAGATAATCTAGATATGGGGGGGTTGTTGACCCAATATGGCATGTGATAACAGTCTAAGGCCATCAACAAATGGTCATCGATGGTGGAGTCACTGGTGGCTTGGATTACATTATAAATTTCTTTGAAAGGGGAAAAGGATGTTGATTCATCAGCAATTTCTTTTCCTTTTTCTATATGAGAAGTAGAAATCATGTTAATAGATGTAGTTTGAGAAGTAGGAGGAGGATTTGATAAGGGAAAGACTCCCATTAATGAATATTCTTTGATTAGGCCTACTCCAATGTCCTTATACTATGGGGTATTCAGGAGCATAACATTATTTGCATCATTTGTAATGGCACTAGGCATGATGAAATCTAACTAATCAATAGTTACAATCTTTCCTTGGAATGGGAACTGGACGATCCAAAAAATGGTTGATGCTATAGCTTGCATAGCATAAAACCAGTTACAACCTAAGAGTAAGTTGTAATCCAAAGGAGCGTCGACAACTTCAATGTGAATGGAGGGTGACTTGCCCCCTAGTTCAACATGGATGGTAGGTAGTAATCCATAGGGTTGAAAGCCACAACCATCGAAAGCCTTGAGAGTGGTAGGTGAACGATTGATTTCAGGAGAACCAATGGCTCTCCAACAAGATATATACATGACCGATGTTGAGGCTCCCTCGTCCAAAATAGTACGAGGGGTGGTATTTCTGGAAATTTTGGTAGCTATCTGGAAATCTAATTGATGGGAGAGTCTTGTCTTGAAATCATCCAGGTTGAAAATGATGACATTACTGTTCTTAGGATCCATGGATCCAAGACCAGTAAGAAATATTTTTTGTTGGGCTGCGCAGGTTTGAAATACCTCTAAAGTCGACATAGCGCAGGGCGCTTGAGCCAAATCTTCGACAATATTATAATATTGGGTGGCACAAGTGTTAGGATTGATTATGCACTTACGAAGAGTACCTTTTGGTGGGTGGAAAATTGCTTATGGAATAGGTTTTTCAATCTGAAGACCATTATTAGGAGGAGGTGTGGAAGCTGAGGGGTTTTCGGGTGGAACATCATCAGATTTATTTTCTGGAGGTGGGTCATAACTTTGGGATATTGTATTCAAGTTAATCATTTCACTAGACATCATGCAAACTTCGTTAGTGGATGAAGAAGTTTCATTCAAGGACTTATGACCAATTAAATGTTGTTGGGAAGGGAAAGCATCTTTAAGAACTATTGGGGTGGGTGAAGTTTGAAAAAACTTACTAACTTCCTCATGACAAGGACATTCTTTCGTAAAATGGTCACCTCTACATATTAAACAAGGGTATTTGACCTTTCTCTTACCTTTTGAATCAACATTTGGGTTCTGTGTTTTATTTCCTTCTTGTTGATTATACGGGTTTTTAGATTTAGTTTTTCCTTTCTTCTTTCCGCCTGAAGATTCAATTGATTGGATCATGTTTACTTCAGCGAAAGAAACAGGAGAGGGTGTAGTTTTGGTAGATGGTGCTAGTTGATTGGACAAAGTGGTGGTTTTATTTTGATTCTTAGAATATTTTTCCACCATTTGCATTTGAACTAAACCAAGTATACCATTAGAAGGTGGTTCAGTCACAGGTCTAGATGGATCAGTAGTGGGTCAGGGAGCATGGGGAATTAAATCATACAAGGTACCATATTGGGAATAGACCAAGTCAAGGTACTGAGCATGGCTAATTGCTTGCTCCTCAGTAACAACGCCTCCCATGGTGATATCTCTAGCAATGGGTGGAAGTAAACACTTTGTCAACCAATCAGTGAGTAATTGATCAGGGATAGGGGCCTTAATTAACCTTCGTCTTCTTCTCCATTCATGGATATGATCGGAGATGTGAGTTGATGTGGTTTATTGAATCAAGGTTAGTAGTTTTGTACCTATTTCATATCAGATTGGAAATTGAAAGTGTATTAAAAACACCATTGCTAAGGCATTGAAATCCCAAAAAGAGTGTTGTGGTAACTCGATGTACCACTTTGCGGCAATACCAGTGAGGGTTCTTTGAAAAAGTCATAGATAGATTGAGTCGTCCATCAAAGAGATGGATGAACACCATAGGTGAAATTTCATCACATGGTTTTTTGGATCCTCACTGGGTTCACCATCAAACTTGGGTATATCTGAAGGAAGCTTTAAAGGAATGGCAGGCCAAGAGGGGTCATGATGGATTGGGTCATTTATCAATCTTGACAAGTCTGGAAGATCTAAAGTAGCCAGAAATGGTAGTTGTTGATTTGGTTTCAAATACTGGTAGTACTTGTATGTCATTTGCTGACCAGTAGGACCATATGCAGATTGATAGATAGGTATGGATGATGCCCCCAAAGCTTGTTGAAAAGGTTGTTAGTTTTCATAATTTCCATTGGGATGTGAGCCACCCGAGGGAGACGGGCTGCCAAGGGGTGGTCCTCTGGAAGGTGGTGGTGGTGGTGGTGGTCCTCCAAGCAGTGATCCTCCAGGTGGTGGCCCTTCGTAAGGTGTCCTCTGTTAGGTGGGCCTCCGAGTGGTGGTCCCCCATAAGGTGGACCTCCAGATGGTGGTCCTCCATATGGTCCACTAGGTCCTCCAGGACCTCTAGGTCCTCGTGGTGGTATTCCAAGTGGTGGTCCACCTAGTGGGCCACCATAGCCCCCAGTGGTATTTACAAAATATCCTCCATATGACGGGACACTGGACCAATTTGGATGTCCCCAAGGTACAAAAACATTCACGGGGTAGGGCATTCTAGGATAAATAGTCGCTGATGGTGGTTGTTGATAAACTTGATTAGTCATAGGTGGTTGAGTTCCTAGATAAGTATATCCCCAAGAAGCTGTATTATTGATAGGTTGCACCCATAATGGTTGGCTTGAACTAGATGGGGGATTCACAATGTTGGTATTAGTAGGAGGAATAACTACTGTAGGTTGTACTACAGGTTAAACTTGTCCTAAACTAGCAATAATTCCACTAAGGGATGACGTAAATTTCATCGAGGGTTTCCCCTCAGCACTAGAATGTGCTGACATTACTTGATTTATGGATTCCCCCCCAACCATGACTAGTATGGGAGGCCTAGTAACGGACCGAGGATGTGAAACTCTGGGATTGTCATTTTGGCCTGGATTACCTTTGTGAGAAATTTGAACCAGGAAGTGACTAATTCAAACCACAGGAGAATCTAGGAGCATTAGTGAGGTTCACAAATCAAATTTGGGTGCAATATTCAGCAAAAACCATCAAATTACAGTTAAATTACACACAATGGTAGTTGGAAACAAGATAATTTTGGAATTTATAAATCTGAAATTGTTATTAATAGGTTTATAAAAATACATCATAATATTTTTTAATGGCTTTGGAAGCCAATTGTGATCAAAAATCCCAAAATTGCCAAATTGGCATCAAACCCCCCTAGGTGGGCCAATCTCATCCCAAATCTCTCCAAATGGCCATGAATTGCTGAAGTGGAATGGATGATGTGTGATGGGTCAATTATTACACCTTGGATAGTGTGGGTGTGGAAAATTGGATGGTTTAGAGTCTTGACGCAACATTAATTGCACCAAATCAAGCCAAATTTGGGTAAAATCCCACTCTAGCGCCCCAAGTCAACTTGCCTCTCCACATTCAATGAATGGGAGCGCACCAACAATGATGTTTGTGCATATGTGTCTAGATGACTAGGATGGAGTACCCATGTGGGTCATAGAACCTCAACTTGACATGGAATATGTCCACCTAAGCACCCCTAGTCTAGCTCATAGTGTATTAAAGCTTAAAAAAGCAATAAAATTGACTAATTAGTGTAACTAAGGTAATAATGGTGGATTACTGCTCTAACAACCTTGAAATGGAATTTCATCAATAGGACCTAAAACCGAAGCTAGTGAATGATATCCATCAGGCCATGGGTCTGATAAACGGGGTAAACAAGTCGCAATAGTTTCATGACGAGATGAAGCTGGAGGAATGATTCTTCCTACTCTCTTTGAAAAGTTACAAGCTCAATCGAGAGATGCATTAATTCTTCTCTATTCCTCTTCTCCTAAAGAAGGATTCCCTGGTGAAGGTCTAATAACCTCAAACTCAGCAATGTCTTGCCCCATAGAAGTCCTCCAAACAGGAGCGTCGGGGCCATACTCTACTTGAATAGGACTATCGATATGGCCTTCCAATGGAAAATGGGTAGAAGAATCGGTTGTAGGAGGAAATTGAACCAAAGGATTTGTATAAACAGTGGAATCCTCTCTGGTTTCACTAGCTAAGGAAGTTCCTACAAGAACATTAGCAGAACTAGTGTTTCCATGTTTACCCGTTCTTTTCCTTCCAAGGTAGGATGAGAGTCGGGAGGTAAACCCTGTAATCTATGAGAATGACATCTCGTAAGTTTCTCATCCATGGTGGTGTCTGAAGTTATCTAATATAGGTCAAAAAAGGGGAAAATCACACAAACAAAGCTACATAGAGCTGAAGGTCACAAGCAGTCTTAAGTGATAGGACAGGTTCAGAATAGTCGGTCTCTCACCAGTATTTTCAAGTAGGTGCAACTCGGATATACCACAAGGGTACGTGCGTATTAATATCCCTGAATGTTTTTTTCAGTGTATTTCTCCACACAAGATGGCCAAAGGGTTTTTATCAAATGGACAGGGTATCTTAGTGGGGTCTCTCGATATACGCAAGGTACGTGGGAGATCAAATCGGTAGTAGTGTTGTCTAATACACAACCATTCACAAGGGTCCTTCCTATATACAATTGAGTATGTCAAGTACCTTTCTATATACCTCAAGGTACGTGAAAGGTTGTTCAATATACCGACAGTATGTGAAAGAACCGCACGAGTTCTGGGTTGTAGTGCAGACAAGTAACGACAACTCCTACATTTAACGACACCCGAACATGTCTCTAACCTATCACTAAAATTTATATACAATTTTAAGACCTCAATCTATAGTTAATTTTATCTGTATGATTAGGTGAATGTTTATGAGGTGTTATCTCCAATAATGCAAATTAATCTAAATGTAAATGCACCTTTTTTTACTTCGATGAGAACTAGCTAGACTAAGGAAGAAACCTTTTTCTTTTATTTTCAACAATATACCAAAAGAATGTTGCTTTCAACAATCAACACAAGATCCAATAAATAATTCAAATAAAGTTCTTTCAAACACAAATCTCTTTCAATCAAGCACCCTAAAGTCTCTGAAAATGCAAGAAAGAAAACTAAGCCTCTAACGTGCATGTAAAACTAACTTCTGCTACAACGTCAAAAAGACCTATTCTTCTAAATTACTCATGCAAATGAAAATGAAAATTTTCGCAAGCATAAACAAGAAGAAAATAATACGATTCTTTTTGTATTTTTCTAAAAAATATGAGGCACACAAAGCAGTTTTGTAAAAATAAACTAATCTTCTAGGAAGAGGCTATAGGTTTTCTTTTCAAAAGAAATTTTTTTAAATACTTCACTAAAAAACCAAAACTGAATTATTTTTCCAATATCATTAATGACAATGAAGAAGATAAAAAAAAATGGATCTAATCTCAAACAGAGAATCAAACTCACAAAAACCAGCAAACTCAGACATCAAGCAAACAAGCAAACCACACTAAAAAATCTTCAAAGAATAAGACAGTTCAAAAATTTGAAAGGAAAATTATTAAACAAATAGTTTGAAGGCCTACCTCGGTGCATTGAGGAGTAATACACCAGAGAATCATAGGTTGAAACAGTGCTTTTAGTAGACTTCTGCACACAACTGTCGTCGACGCTCTATCAATTGAGGAAGAAGGCGCTGTCGGCGTGCTGTACAAAGAAGGAAAAGGCACCCTAGGAGGTTCGGCACTCTGTCATCCAAAGAGAAAGGTGTCACTTCAACAATAGAATAAAAGGATAAAGGCCTATAGGAGAAAACAGAAAATACTAAGTTGGACTGAAAAGGGTAAAAACTACTCAGAAAAGAGGAAAAAATCAGAAACGTAAGATAGATGGGTTACCTTGTTAACTGAAATAACTAAAAGGAGAGAGAATAACCTTAATAGATGGAATGCTTACCGAAGCTTGTAGATCTGACTGGATCTACACCAGATCTAACTAGATCTGACCAGATTACTATCCCCAGTGGAGTCACCAATTTTGTTATCATGAATTCTCAATCAGCACAGACACTGTTTGTTCCTCTGCAATGTAAATTACAAATACAGAACAAAAAGACACAGTAACGTATCCTTTCCTTAAACAATCAAATTAACTAACATGAAATACAATATACCTCAACCTTGGGTTTCTTTGTCTTCTCTCCAAAGGTTCTTGCAATAGTTCAGTACCTGCAAAACAGATCAAAAGACAAGCAAACAGGATCAGAGCATCATGATAAATTGTTTATTCATATCAGTGATCAAGGAATCTGATAATATCTAATCAAAAGTAATACATCAAATATAGGAAATGGGAATGTCTTTGTATTAATTATGAAAGAGAAATAAGTACAACAAAAAATACTTGATTTCAATAGGTTCAACCTCTACAAGAATCATCTACAATCCTCTATAGCTATGAATATCTCTCCAACCATAAGCCAACTCTACTTTTCCTCTAATTCATACTTCAAACTGAGAGCATAAGGGTTCTTTTTCTGGCCTCCCCCTCTCTCATCATGAAGGCTTCATTTATAGGCCTAGAACTCATGAGATGACTTGGAAAATGGATAGAATGTGATCCCTATAGATGAGGGAAGCGAATGCCACCTCTCCCAAGCATGTAGGAATTGACTCCACGGAGGCTTCTGCATAGAATATTCCATAACCTTCTTTTTTCTCATTTTTTGACCATCAGCGCTCCTAGTAGAAATGACAAAGGAATTGACCTAGGATTTTTTGTCAAAGAAAGAGGGAAACGACGCTTATGGATCCATTATGAGGAGCACCGTCGGTGCTCTATGTAAAAAGAATAAAGGTGTCGGCCCTTCAAATTATGGAAAAAAGATGACCAAGGTGACTCAAGTCGGGATTTTTGGGAGGTTGAAAGGCAATGTGAAGTTCCCATGAAGGCTGATAAGCAATGTGGGATTTCTAGGTGCAACAACTAAACTAACAGTAGAAACCCCATTATTGTTTGAATCTAATAGAACAGGAATTTGGCACATTCTTGCAACAACTGTATATGATAACAACAGAGACAATGACCTCGGAATAAGGTTGAATGTAATAACTATTCAAACTACAAATATATGTTGTGCTGAGATAACAGTGAAAACTTTGCGGTGAATAATAATGTTGCACCTTCATTTTCCTGTGATAACCACAAAGATACAAGAAAATGAAATTCCATGCATGACAAGACAGAAAATGATGAATAAAAAAAAAATGCAAAACGGCCATAACCTTAGTCAGTTATAATACGAATAGCTTGAAATAAATCAATTCCTTCAAGTCAGCTAGAGAGCTCTATCTTCATCTATATCGAGTTGAAAACTTTCCTGTAAAATACTTGGAGCACTCTAATGAACTATGTTGTGAACAATTCCTCCATCATCACATCCTTTACATTCAAACTTTTGATAAATTTTTCCAACCTAATCCAATGTTTCAGCCATTTGTTGGAACCTTTGTGACCTTCCACACTGCAAAATTTAGAAAAATCATTTTTCCAAACCCCCCACTATGCAGAACACTCTTATTTGATCTCTCTCCCAATATTCCCTTCGAGCTTTCCCTTAAATGCAATGTCTTATAAGAAAAAAAGTTAAGTATAAGACTTATTATTAATAAGGAACTAAGAAAAGATGTTACTTTTGGGTCCCACAGTAGAATCCATAGTAACAGTTCATCTTGTATGTCTGAGAATGATGGATAAAAAGGCATTAAACTTGTTTTGGAAAGGAAGGTAACCATGATTGTAGTGAACATAAATATATATACATCAATAAACAAAAATTACAATAATAAATAATGATTAATATAATAAATGAAAAGATGCATCATATTTCAAAGACATATGAACTACCAACCATGGTGACCAGTCAATGCATATATGTATACCATACCAAAGCATTGTAATCATATCTCTTTTCTATTCATTCATACTTTATTACTATACTATTGTCCTATATGTAGTTCTATATACCGTCCTTATGTTGGATATTTTCTAGTGAAAGAACCTAGTTTGTTTCAAAGATGTGAATATGCATCCATCTACGATTCTCAACACAAAAATCTGAAATATATCTTATAATGAAAGGAATCCTAATCCAATATCAAATCCTGATATTGACAATAAGTTGAATCTAGAAAGTGTACAGTGTCTGGGGCAAAGCATTGGCTATGTAGTTGAATGGTCAACAAAATGAGTAATTGACTAAGTCTAATTTGATTGAAGAAATTTGACTGGATAAAGAACCAACTAACGGATTATTAATTCTTGCACATGATCTAGGAACTAAGATTCAATCTCATCAAAGAATTATTAACAATTACTCATGAATTAGCCATAACTGGAAAAAACCCAATAGGTTTCCTCTCTGTATATTATATAAACAATAAAGGATTACAATTCCATGCATAGCAATGGCTTAACTCAATGAGTGAGTCTAGCTTAACTGACTCTTTGCCATGCAATCTCACTCAGTTAACCACTTGACAAAAAACCTTAATTGACTCACCAATCCTAACTGAAGTTGGAGTGCAATAAATGACTTAATCTCAACTGAAGGAGATCAAACACATGTCATAGCAACCAACCATCAAGTGCTAGTACTGCATGACTCCAATAAACCTTGATGAGGTTAACTGAAGCTGAACTAACCATCAGAAGTTGGTGAAGGCGCCTAGTTCACTCCAGTTCATTAAATAATAATAAAATAATCAATAAATAATGATTAAATAATATATTTAATACATGGAGGCGCCTTAACTGACTGTAACTGATTGGTTGAACTGAAAGTAACCCCCAGTTAGCAATTAGGTGCATGAATGTCACCCAGATCACCCCTAGAGTGCTCCAGTTAGCCTCCTTGACTGTAGGGAAGGCTAAGTTAGCCTCCTTGACTGTAGGAAGGCGTGAGGATGACTGGGATGATGGTAATTAATGCTCCACTGATGTCAATTAAACTTAGGATAGTGGTTTAACTAGGCCAATTTGACCGAAAGAGTGTGTATGATGGTAAATGTCTCCAACACGGATGAACCAATGGGAGATACTCAACTGAGCAGAATTGATGGGAAGATGACATTGGTATCCATAGAATGGAAACACGGGATACATGTTGATAAAGCATGTTGACAACTAACTAGATTGTTAAACTACATGTTCAAGAAGCCATTATCAATGGGAGTACGGTTGATAATTAGTTGGTCGATTAAGGATTAAGGTGATAAGATGGCAGTTGACTAGTATGGGACTAACAGTTGTCATAATTTTTTACTGGTCATAAATAATTTCTTTGGGGACTTGAAATTGGACCTCAAAAGAAAGAGCAAGTGGATGGGTAGAGGCTCGATCCAAATCATCACATATAATGCTCAGCCTGTGAAATCCTTGTGCCCATGGCAGTTACATCCCTTCCCAAAATATGTTTTTGGTAGTACAAAGTCTACAAAGTTTCTCCTATGTTTGGCTCTTTACTCCTGCAAGAGACTCTATTTATTATCAGATATATCCTTTGAATTTTGATTATAATTGTCATTTTTAGTGGAATCCCTAGTATTTAATAGTTTTTTTGAATTCTTTAGCAATTCCATATTTTTTGTGGGGTACACTGTATCTATAAGGTGAGGTTATGATAGAGGAAGTGTTTTGAAATCCCATTTTGAGTTTTAGGGAAGCCTTTTTGTTGTCCATTGAATGGCAGGTGCTAAGCACAACTGGCCAATAATTGGCTTCTACTTATGGACAATTGTCTATCTATTTATTATTGGCCTTGTTATGTAAACTTGGAATAGTTTCTATTAAAATTTGGTACAAGGTTTTAATATTCATTTGAATGGAACAAATAAGCATGAAAAGTACTAGTTGATGGATGTTGGAGTCTAGAAATAAGATTTCATGGTTTATGATTTGGCTGACAAACATTCAGGTTTGAGTATAATTTTGTTTAGGTTCAAAAACCCATTTAACACTTTCCTACACCTTCAAGTGAGGAATTTGTGTCGATTAGGGAATTTTTCTTTGGACAAATGAATCTTCCTTTCAGAGGGATATGCTTGATTATTTTGGTTGTACCGAGCCTTTGGTTCCATGGGTAACAAGGTCTCTTCTTATTTCATCACAAAGAGTAACATATGAGATGTGTGCATGCATGTTTATTTTCATGTGAAATATACATTTATATTAAAAGTTGTGATAAAAGGTCATTGAATGTTGTTTGATTCGCCCAACTATTGTTTGATGCACACTCAAAAAAACCTTTGGAAGTTTTGTATTAATCATCCAAACCATAACAGAGTGTGAGTGTCCCTACGAAGTTGCTCTGGAGAAACAAACTTTCAACCATTTGTATGAGTGACATAGATACATTAATGGTTAGCTACTTGGCTAGGATCACAGTGTTGAAATATCACTTGGATTCCATATGGAAAAAAGAGAATCAAGAGAATTTGGTGTCCATTATGTTGAATTGGTTTGATTCCTCTTTGTTGGGTAAAATATGCACTATCTAATTCAACACTTAATTGTCAACCCAGGAAGGCAACCTTTGAGGTACAACCACTGTATGTGCAGGATTAAAGCTTATTCTAATCTGATCTAATCTAATCTAAAAATTATTTGAAATTTTTAATACTAAGATTCTTAATCTAGTGATCATTAATTCAATTCAGATTTAAGATCCTAATGCTAAAATCTACAAAGCATTCAAATTTCAAGCTTTAGCATAAATGCAAAACTGAAATATTGACTTCAATATAATCATAATTCTAAATCATATCATTGCAAATGAAATAAACTAATGTAACCCATTCATTCTAATATGACTCAAAAACTAATTCAAGTAAACATAAAACTATGCAGTGACACAGAAAACAGAACATGTGATAGAAAGTGAACTGGGAAATTGATTTCTCATTTAATATTTTAATGCTCTTATCGAAATGATGAATTTCCTTAGCATGAGTTTTAAGAACTTTGATATTAGCATAGAGTTCAACGTTCAATCCCATCTTAAGGTCAATTACTACTATAATTGAAACTATTCTAATTTAAACTTGCATTTAAAAATACAAAAGGAAATTTGCACATTATGAAATTCTAAAGGAATACCATTCCCAAGTCTAAGCTACATTAGAAAAACTATTTTTAAACAATCATTCAAACCATAAACAATCTATCTATCCTATTCTGTGAATTAAAAAACTATCTACTATACAAAATCAAAGAACAAGTCAAGTTACAAACAAACTATTCAAGAATAGGAAACTATACTACTCTAATTAACTTATGAAATTTAGTCCAATAGTTAACTACGAATTCACAAGAGCAAGATAAAATGCTACTCTAAAGACGAGCTACAAAGCAAAAAAAACTATCTCTATGAAACAACAAATTATTTGTAAGCAAACTAACTAGATTATATCTAACAAATTTGAAATGCTTTCTATACTGCTTGAAGGAAAACCAATCTACAAAACAAAATTCAAATACTACTCTATAACAAAAAAAAACTATGTGTTTAATCAAATGTCTAAAATCTATGAAGTTCGAAACCCTAAGCAACTCTTTTACAAATTCAACTTCAAAGAAAGTAAACCCTGTGATACGACAGAGGAAAGTAAAAGTGCAAGGATAGAAAAATAATTCTATTTTTCTATCTAAAGCAGATGAAACAAAATGAAAACGTTCTAACTACTCAAGCTCTAATTCTTAATGCCATTTCTATCTACTAACAGAGTTCTGGAAAAGAGTGTAGGTCCTACCGTAAAAACAATTGCAATCTATTAGCAGAAGAGCAATGCAATTATGGAAATGCATATGGCTTGGACGTGAAAGCAAAACTATTTGGTGTTAAGCAACTACCTGCAGAAAAACAGCAACAACAAAACAACAACATGAAAACAATAGCAAAAAGGTAAAACGTAAATGGGAAAAACAGAATGGAAAAACGTGATGTCTATTTGGCAACACTTTTCTCCATGCTTGTTAAGTAATTCAGAAAACTGCCCATGCTCAAGGGTAAATGGGCCTAATTGGAAAGTGGGTTTCAGACCGTTTCTTGACATTCCTTACGGTTTTCTCACACACTACCCCTGAAATTTGTCTCCTAAAGTGATGACGGGAATGCACTTGTAAATGCAATAAACATAAGTGTGAACATAAATATTGATGGGTAGATCAGGGGAAAGCTTGAAATTACTACATTAAATTGTAAATAAAATAAATGAACTAACAAGTGCTACATCAATTAAATAAAACACATACATCGAAAAATAAATGACAAGAAAATAGAAATAAATCACTTACACATATACAAAGCTCTGTAACTACTCTAAACTACTGAGCCAATGAAATCTAATATAATGATAAGAAATTTGAACAACATCAAACTAATATAAGTAATTAAATCACATAAGTAATACTTAGGTGACAGAAACATGAAGAACACAACTAATCCGAATCACACACAGAAATACACACTTGTCACTGAGGGGCCCTCTCAGGTGATAGTGGCTTCCATTCACGAGCTAATATGTCACCAACCATGAAGAAAAAGATAAAACCAACAACTGAACAAAGATTTTGTATTAAAACTACAAGTGAAATTAAAAAAATGTTTGTCCTCCTCGTCTTCACAACCATGGGCATCTTTATATAGTGATTTATAAAAAGCGAGCAAGTCGACCCTTTTAGTGGTCGACTGCTGTTAAAATAGCAAGCGTTAAATTCCAGGGAAACGAGACATTAAGTAGACAGGACGTCATCCCTAAATCTACGCGTGGGGGTTCCTTTGGCATGACCAGTTGGTGTGTTGGCAAGATGGACGAGTGGAAACATGGATATTCCAGAACGAAGGCTCACGAACCATGAGGGCCACGTTGCCAACAAGACTCATGTCACGGTTTTTTTCTTTATTGCTCTGGAATATTCCAACCAATGAATCCAATGGTGCAAATGAAGGGCTGAATTCTATTCGCTAGGTTCCTGCCTCTTTCATCTATATAGCGTGAGTGTGCCCTCCTTCTTCATGGTGTGTGCGTCATGTGCGGGAGTTTTCATATTCACAACCTGTACATGTAAAAAGAACGGTTTTATTAAGTCATGGCTTTCATATAATAAAAAAAATGTTTGAAACGTAAAAGCAATACAAGATTTGTATTAAAATAAATAAACCATAGCATGAGGTGGCTTAAACATTTGTGCTCTTTTTTAAAAATACATAAAACAAAGGCATTTCCAAATATTTAATTAAAATGGTTTTTGAATATCTTAATACTTTTTGAATAAATTTATTTAATATTTTTATATTTTAAACAAATATATTTAATAACCTTTTAGCATTTTGTTTATTTATTAATTAAAAAAAAACAAAGATATTACAATTCACTCGTGCTTTTCATTTTCACTTGTAGGTATTTAGGACCGACGAGAAATAAAAGGAAAGGATAAAACAAACCAAGAACCTAATAAGAAACATTCCATTAAACCTAGCGCAGAACTTAGGACCGGAAGAAGAGCTGAATGAAAGGTTAGATGAAGTACCGAAATGTTTATCGTTTGCACAATATTGCATTTAATACATTAAAAATAACATATTAAGCTTCATTTACGTTTAAGTGTTTTAATTCATGAAATACAATAAAAGATATCCCTTTTTAAGGATAGTTGTATCAAATTATAGTAAATATGCAGGAAATTAATGTAAATAAAATCATTATAAAAGACAATTCTGGAGCCCAACACTCCCCTAGAAAAAAGGTATGGCATGTCCGTGTTCCATGAATGAATTGGAAGTGGTCTTTCATTTATTCAAAAACTTTGTTTGATCATCAATATTTTAATGGAAATCTTCAACAAAACTAAGCCAACTTTATTACTACATGAAAACTAGAACTTAAAAAAAAATGTTATTTTATGAGATGACCAAAACAACTTCATATTATTTAAGATCTCTTAATACATACAATTCCACCAACTAGTAATAATTCATGCTTATGAAGACCATATAAACTGACTCTCTCTCCTCCAGACTGAAGGTATGGCACGTCCGCGTGCCATGAATGAATTAAGGCTGGGTTAAAATATAGATAGTCTGTAAAGCCTATAGGAAACCAGTCATCCCTGATACTTCTCAAAGGTTTGTCATCATATTCAAGTAATTATGGATAGATTTTGCATTTCAAGTTCATTAGACTCGTAAGTTTATGGGTCCTACTTCTAGGATAGTGCTATCCTAGGTATAGTATGAATTAGACAACAGGATCTTAAGTGCAACTTACAAACATTCTCAAATGGCCAATTGATGAAGTTCATTTTCTTTAGATCAACCATGCATACCTTTCTCCAGTAGACCCACAACAACCTTTATTATTACAGAGTCATTTTCATATTTTTTTTACTCTTTTTCTCTCTCTCTCTCTCTTTTAACAAGTTGTCCTCCCTAGGAAGATCCCTCTCTTTCAGTCGAGCTTGTTTTATACCATGTCAGGTTTACCTAGTCATACCACAGGCCCGTACCCACTTCCAACGAGCCTGTTCAGTACCCCGAAAGGTCAACCTCTTAAACTTGTTTTCCATCAGAGGCTCATGTCCCAAATATCCACTCCCTATAGATATTCAGAAAATAAATTTTCCTATGGAGGAGTGGTGGGGGAGCAGCTCTGAAAACCATGTTACAGGGTGGGATGGTATATTGGTTGGAGGATAGCTAGTCTCTTTTTTATCATGGAACCAAAATAAAGGTTGCAAGAGGAATCTGTTGAACTAAGGATACACACAGTTGATGGATCTTGTGTAAAGTGGATGAAGCCATAATATAATGAATGAAAGGCGTTTCTAGTCCCAAAATTCTCCTTTTTCATATAGAGTTATAATAGTGTTCCCCACAACTAGAAATTTTATTCACCCTTAAGCTAATGTGTGATCAAGATTCTTAAATAACAGACTCTGATAATGAAGCTAGGATGTACGAGTGACCTCTAGGTTTTAGATAGACTTCTAACTTATGGTAAATCCACGTGGTATTTAAAATTGGTCTTGAGTGATTATTATAGTTAGAAATATGCATGTATGAAAATAAATAATGATGGAAAATTGTTTCGGTTTAGTCATTGACATTAGCTTCTTCTTAGTTCTTTTATTTGAAAAAGAAAACAAGGAAAAGCGAAGTTGCATTATTCCCTAAACTAAAAATGCAACTGTTTATTCATATACCTATTTCCCTTACCCTAAGAAGAAAGAAAACATGTTTATTCAAGTATATGATTTTTTCCAATGAAACCAAGTGCAAAGCAATATGCGAATTGTACCTTTATCCACATATGAAAATGTTGTTCCAGTGATTAATTGGATGTGGTAGTTCAACTAACTTACTTTTCTTTACATCAAAATGTGTCAAAGGATGGAATGGTATTGTAGTAGAGTTACCTCCTAAAACCATCTTCTGATGTAGTCTTGGTACTCACCTTCCTTCACTGTGTCATACAGACCCTCTTCTTCGAAGTTGAGCAGTTGTTTGAGCACATGATGGATTTTTTTTCATGTATATCGAGAACTCTCCAATTTTTGGCTGCTCTCCCTCAGATGTAATCCCCAATATGTCAGCTTCTTCTTCATTTTTTCAAAGAAAATCCTTTTGTAGTTTTTGGGATTTTGGTTCGTCTGTCATTTCAGGAGTAGTTTATAAGCTTTCAACTTCTGTCAGGATCTGCTCTTCGGTAGAGTTCTAGACTCCAACTTTCACTAGGATTCAAGAGAATTCTCTCATACTAATGAGCACCTTTGTTTCCATTTTGTTGGTTGGTAGTTCCTACTTCACACAAGGTTTTAGTACCTGGGGTTCTTATAGCACCTAAAAAAATGTTATGTATTTGTAAAGATTCTAGTTAAGACTATCTACTACTAAGACAAATTTGGAAACTAAATACACCACATTTTTTTTTAAAACACCTACATGAAATTAACTTGGAGAAAATAAACACACCTAAGCTTGCTGAAAAGATAACACACTTGCATAAGAGTAAATTGCGGGAAAGAAAACTACCTAAATTTACAAAATAAAAGCACACGCACATGAAATTAAACTATGGAAAAGAAAACTATATGCATTTGCGAAAGAAACGTACACTTAACTATGAGAAAGTAAACTATCTACGTTTGTGGAAAGAAAAGTACGCTTAAGAGAAATAAATAAAAACTAAACACTCTTTTGCGAAAAGTAAAACTTGCAAAAGATAAGGACACCTAAGAGAAAGTAAGAACACTTCATGAAAATAAACTTGAAGAAAGTAAAACACACTTGCAAAAAGGAACAACAAGTCTTTGGGGTGACCCACTAAAGTGGATGCGTCAAGCTGTTACACCAAGGAAATTTTGTAGTGAAGTCGTCTTTGCGTCTTATCGTTTCCCCTCCCCCTTATCGTGTAATGGAAAGGAAACCTCTATACCCCTATCTACCTAGACTCCAACCCCTTTAGTACCTCCCTAGCAACAACGGCAAAATATTGGGTAAAATATGCACTATCTAATTCAACACTTAATTGTCAACCCGGGATGGTAACTTTTGAGGTACAAGCACTGTATGTGCAGGATTAAATCTTATTCTAATCTAATCTAATCTAATATAAAAATTATTCGAAATATTTAATACTGAGACTCTTAATCTAGTGATCATTAATTCAATTCAGATTTAAGATCTTAATGCCAAAATATACAAAGCATTCAAATTTCAATCTCTAGCATAATTGCAAAAAATGAAATATTAACTTCAATACAATCGTAATTCTAAATCATATCATTACAAATGAAATAAACTAAGGGAACCCATTCATTCTAATATGACTCAAAAACGAATTCAAGTAAATAGAAAACTATGGAGGGACACAAAAAACAGAACATGTGATAGAAAGTAAATTGGGAAATTGATTTCTCATTTAATATTTTAATGCTCTTATCGAACGGATGAATTTCCTTAGCATGAGCTTTAAGAAATTTTATATTATCATAGAGTTCAGTGTTCAATACAATCTTAAGTTGAATTTCTACTATAATTGAAACTATTCTAATTTAAACTTGCATTTAAAAATTCAAAAGGAAATTTGCAGATTATGAAATTCTAAAGGAATACTATTTCCAAGTCTAAGCTACATTAGAAAAAAACTATTTTTAAACAAACATTCAACCCATAAACAATATATCTATCATATTCTATGAATTGAAAAGCTATCTACTGTGCAAAATCAAAGAACAAGTTCAGTTACAAACAAACTATTCAAGAACATGAAACTATACTACTCTAATTAACCTATGAAATACAGTCCAACAGTTAGCTACGAATTCACAAGAGCAAGATGAAATGCTACTCTAAAGAAGAGCTACAAAGCAAAAAAACCTATCTCTCTATGAAATAACAAATTATTTGTAAGCAAACTAACTAGCTTCTATCTAACAAATTTGAAATTCTTTCTATATTGCTGGAAGGAAAACCAATCTACAAAATAGAATTCAAATACTACTCTATAACATAAAAAACTATGCATTTAATCAATTGTCTAAACTATTTGAAGTTTGAAACCCTAAGCAACTCTTTTACAAATTCCACTTCAAAGCAAGTAAACCCTGTGATACAAAAAAGGAAAGTAAAAGTGCAAGGATAGAAAAAATAATTCTATTTTTCTGTCTAAAGCAGATGAAACAAATTGAAAACACTCTAACTACTCAAGCTCTAATTCTTAATGTCATTTCTATCTAATAACAGAGTTCTAGAAAAGAGTGCAAATCCTACCGTAAAAACAATTGCAATATATTAGCAAAAAATCAATGCAATTATGGAAATACATATGGCTTGGACGTGAAAGAAAAACTATATGGTGTTAAGCACCTACCTACATCAAAATAGCAACAACAAAACAACAGAAAAAAAGGTAAAACGAAAATGGGAAAATGTGAATGGGCAAAACAAAATGGAAAAATGTGATGTCTATTCAGAAACACTTTTCTCCATGCTTGTTAAGTAATTAGGAAAATTGCCTATCGTTAAGGGGAAATGGGGCTAATTGGGAAGTGTGTTTCAAACCATTTCTTGAAATTCCTTACGGTTTGCTCACATGCTTCCCCCAAAATTTGTCTCCTTAATTGATGATGGGAATGCAATTGTAAATGCAATAAACATAAGTGTGAACATAAAGATTAATGGGTAGAGCAGGGGAAAGCTGGAAATTACTATACTAATTTGTAAATAACAGAAATGAACTAACAAGTGCTACAGCAATAAAATAAAACACATACAGCGAAAAATAAATGACAAGAAAACAAAAATAAATCACTTACACATATACAAAGATTTGTAACTACTCTAAAATACTAAGCCAATGAAATCTAATCTAATTATAAGCAATTTGAACAACGACAAACTAATATAAGCAATTAAATCATAGAAGTAACACTTAGCTAACAAAAACATGAAGATGCACAGGAAGAACACAATTGATCTGGATCACACAAAGAAATACACACTTGTCGCTGAGGGGCCCTCTTAGGTGACAATGGCTTCCATTCACGAGCTAATTAGTCACCAACCATGAAGTAAAAGATAAAACCAACAAATGAACAAAGATTTTGTATTAAAACTGGAAGCGAAATTAAAAAAATGTTTTTCCTCCCTGTCTTCACAACCCTAGGCATCTTTATATAATTATTTACAATGGATGAGCAATTCCACTCTTTCAGTGGTTGACTGCTCTAAAAATAGAAAGCGTTAAATGATGGGGAAATGGCACATTAAACAGACAGGCCGTCATCCCTAAATCCACGCATGGTGGTTTCTTTGGCGTGACTAGTTGGTGTGTTGGCAAGATGGACGAGTGGAAATGTGGATCTTCTAGAATGAAGGCTCGCGAACCATGAGGACCATGTTTCCAACAAAACTCATGTCACTATTTTTATCTTTATTGCTCTAGAATATTCCAACCAACGAATCCAATGGTGTGAACGAAGGGATGAACAATGGTTTTTTGATGTGGTGGATGCTAAGTTTAGTTCGTGGCTGAATTCTATTCATTGGGTTCCTTCCTCTTTCATCTATCTGGCATGATTGTGCCCTCCTTCTTCATGGTGCGTGCATCCTATGCAGGTGTTTTCATATTCGCAACCTATACATCTAAAAGGAATGGTTTTATTAAGTCATGGCTTTCATATAATAAAAGGAATGTTTGAAACATACAAGCAATACAAGGTTTGTATTAAAATAAATAAACCATAGCATGAGGTGGCTTAAACATATGTGCTCTTTTTTAAAATACATAAAACAATGCCAATGTAACTCCTTTCAAAAGGCATTTCCAAATATTTAATTCAATTGGTTTTTGAATATCTTAATAGTTTTTGAATAAATTTATTTAATGTTTTATATTTTAAACAAATATATTTAATAACCTTTTAGCATTTTTTTTTATTAATTAAAAAAAAACAAAGATATTACCATTAACTCATGCTTTTCATTTTCTCTTGCAGGTATTATAGGACCGGTAAGAAATAGAAGGTGAAAATAAAACAAACCAAGAACCTAATAAGAAACATGCCATTAAACCTAGCGCGGAACTTAGGACTAGAAGAAGAGATGAATGAAAGGTTAGATGAAGTACCAGAATGTTTATCATTTGCACAATATTGCGTTTAATACATTAAAAATAACATATTAAGCTTCATTTACGTTTAAGTGTTTTAATTAATGAAATACAATAAAAGATAGCCATTTTTAAGGATAGTTGTATCAAATTATAGTAAATAGGTGGGAAATTAATGTAAATAAAATCATTATAAAAGACAATTCCGGAGCCCAACACTCTTTGAAATTTTTTATATGTTGATTATTCAGTATAATACATCCAACTTCTAAAGAATGCGTAACTAAATTCAAGGCTAGTCTTGATTTTCCTAAAAGATTGAGTGTGCAATAAATATCTAATATTTGGAAATACCATCACAAACTAGTATGATAATCAGCAATTGCATACCTCAATTTTTTGTCATTTTGCTTTAAAAAACCTTTCCCTTTCTTCGTCTGATTTCCAATATCGTTGGATATCCATTATATCCGACATATATGTTATAATACTGACAACTTCAATTTGTTTGTTATATGAATTTCGCCATGTCTACAGGGAGCACAATATGAGTGCAGACCATTTATCCAAGGAATTGTTGAATATGAATGTTGGCCTCCTCTCCTTATCATAACTTTTAGAAGGAGAAATCATTCAGGAAGACATGATAAATTTAATTTAAGAGCTTTTTTATTTATGTGGAATAGTCTTTTTTGGTTCTTTCAACTATGGCATACATTAGCATCTTTCTTGTTTTAGTTAGGGATATAGATTTTGTTTTCATCCCCTCAGGGGTGTGTTTTCTCCACCCTCAATGCCTCCATGGATAAGTTGTTTGGGCTCCTTATATTCTCCGTGTGGTATTTCTACTTCAGTCATCTTGGGATTGTGGGTTCTATCACTCCCCTTGGGAATGTTTTTGATACTTATGATCTCCACACGTGTCTAGAATGACTTATTGTCAGGACTATGTAAAATTTACCTTTGATTCACTATTGAATATCAAGGAACACCTATTTTTATTCTGAAAAAAAAGATACAAAATATTTGCAAATGATTTTATTAGATATATTGAGATTTGTAAACTCAGTCTTTAATATTTTTGGGTGAGGAAACAAAATAAATTAAAAAAGGTACACCGCAGAATTTTGTAAAAAACGTAGTTTGTATTTTGAGATAAATTTCCTGAAGCATTTGCTATGGAATGACTTGAGATCTAATAATAATAATAATAATAAACTATTTTTAAGGTCACCGCCAAGAGAGACACCAATTTGGTGTATGAGACCCCCTTGTTTGTGGGACAAGGGACACCCTCTGCACAGTGATTTAACTGTTAAAGTCTACAAAGGGAATATGTGATAATAATAATCTATATCGTGTTCAGGGACTATGTGATGAACTGTTATACTAGGGAATTATTAATATTATAAGGGATAATGATATTACTATTATGTCATGCTTATAATACTATCCAAGTTTTTGCTGGTATTTTCTCTTATTTTCTAATTTCTTTCCGGCCATGGTGTAGGTAGAACCAAACAGGTATTTGTCAAACCGGTCTTCCTTGAGCGAGGGTAGTTTGAGAACACTAGAGAAAAGTGAGACATCTAGTAGGTCTATAAGGGATAGATCAACTAGATGTAAAAAGATCAGAAGAAAATTCAAAAAATGCATGGAATTTTTTCTCATGGGAGGGGGGTCATGTTCCTATGATGATGATACAATAGGAGACATTGAGGTGCCCTTAAGGTACAGACATCTAGTGAAACAATGGGTACCTAGGGATATTCCTCAATTCAAAACTGATTTTTGTGTGAATGAGAGGATATATATAATTACATTGTCGTCATTACATGGATTGGGGTTGTTTTACATGGATGGCATAAAGGTCAGATATGGCAAATGTACATAATTGATGGAGTATGTTGGACCCTTTTACAACTACAATGATTGGATGCACCTGGTCTAATATACACGAAGTATGTGTAGATATGGGTTTTCAACAAATTATTTACAACTCAAAGACAAAGATCAAAATAAAAGAATCAACGTTGTACATTGAAGGAAAGCCAAAAAAAACTAGAAATATTGCGGGGTTTATAAACAGTACACAGCCAGGGTCTACACTTTAATAAACCCAACTGCATATTTGAGGGGTGTGAAGGAAACCATGTATTTGTATGTGTCATTAAATCAATAGTTGTTGGGGAAGAGCTACTTATTAATTACAATTTGAATCGAGTAGATACAAACACAGTTAGTATGGATGTGGTACATCCAACAATTTACCCAACCTTTTATTAATTATTTTAATATCTTTAGGATTTTTTCGTTAGCAAATAATTATAATTTTTTATTAAATTTCCTATGCTGACTTCCCAGGGAGGTGATGGGGGGCACATCACCCCAGCAGTAGGTGAGAGGAGTACACAATCCGCGAGGCAACATGTATACATCAAAATATTATGTTATTAAATTTTTTTAGTGAGTATTTTGGTTTCGTTAGGTAATTTTTACTATGTTTTTTATGCAAGTTTCTATCAGGGGCACCTCCCTCACAGTAAATGTTACAAGACCCACCTCAAGGCAGCAGGTATATATCGATATTGCCATTGTAAAAATTTAATATGTACGAACAAATCTGTTGTTATGTTTTTTCAATACTATATTCGGTTCATTTATATAATCTTATCTATTTTTCATGCAAAGTATTGATCAGGGAAGCCACCAGGTAGTTGATCAGATGACTGCAGCCTTGGGGAAATAGGTAAACCTGAATGTAATTCTACATTTTAAATACTTTAAAATTGTACACATGTATAATGTGTAGCATAAGGTTTATTTTGTTATGTAGTTTTTTCATTTTTATGTTTGCGTTCAATATGATAATGTTGTCTACTTTTTTTGTAGGTGGATGATAGGGGAAAGTCCTCAGCTGTTGATCAGACGACTGCAGCCTCAGGAAAAAAGGTAAACCTGAATGCAATTCTACATTTTAAATAATTCAAAATTGTACACATATAAAACATGTAGCATAATGTTCATTTTGTTATGCATTTTTTTGTTTTTACGATTACGTGCATTATGATAGTGTTGTATACTTTTTTTGCAGGTGGATGATCGGGGAAAGTCCCCAGCTATTGATCATACGACACCATCGTCTAGGCATCAGGTAAACCTATATGTAATTCTAGGAATCTATCATGATAGACAATTTTTGTTAATATCATTTTTTGCGCAGACTATTGCTTCAATAACTAAGCAATGTTTTATATATTTCTGTTGCAGACAAATGATTCAGTTTGTGAAATAGAAACTCAGCAATATTTAGATTTTGATATATACTAATTATTGAATGATGCTGACATTGGTTCTTCTATAGACCCATTGAAGGTGCTACAAAAGACCTTGAAAAAACAACATGAGGAAATTCTTTGTCTAGCATTGACAATTCCACAGACAAATGAGATCAAAGCAAAGGTTCAATTTTTGATCCAAAGATGTCCAGTCTTGAAAGTAAGTTGCAGAATCATAATGTAAATTCATTTAGAAATTTATAATTTATAATTTTATATGATAGTGAACTTATAATACAATGGTTTTAATTTACATGAAATGCTGTGAGCACACACTGGTGGTGAAGGCGTTATTCGTCCCAATGAGCAAACCACTCCACCCACACCACATACTACACCCTTTTTTCCATTGAAGAATCGACAATATGCTCTACGACATCCCCGAGGATAACAAAGGGTGCAGTCGATGTTGATCGACCCAAAACTAATTGTGCAGAAGAATGGGTGGAGGTAGGGTTTGATAATAATGTTGATGTTGAAGCAAAATTTCCTGGATATTCTCATGTCACTAGCATGGGTTCAATAGTGACAACATTTTTGGTGAACGAGGAACTTGTTTCAATAAATATAGAGAAGATTCGGGTAATTATAGATTGATCAATTTATTTTTTATAATTTGTTTCTAATATACCGATAATTTTTTATGATATTGACTAATGATGGCATGATTTTTTTGCATGAAATAATGTATTTTATAAAAATCTAAATGATTTGGCCTTGGAGATCTTCGGGCCCGCCATCCGCACAAGGTGGGACAGATAGCCAAAATATTTAAAGGATGAGCTTACTAATCGGTTGGTTGGTTTGTTCGACAAATATACCTTTGATGCATTGAAGGTCCTAAAGAAGGTTGGACAACATATGAAGATTGTTAGAGACCAATATAGGGTTGGCCTAGAAACAAACCCTAGGTATGAGCGCCCTTCCATGATTCCATCAAGGGAGTGGAAATCCCTAGTGGAAGATGGAAAAGAGAAAGGTCTGAGAAAAGCAGGAAATATTATACCAGGCATAGGGAGGTATGCAATACATTCCATAATGTAATGGTAAGCCTTATTATTATTAATTTCTATATTGAATTGGGAACTTCAATTAACTTAATTCAACACTTGAATAGGATGTCAAACACATCAAAAGCCACCAAGGAAAGACTGGAAAACATTGGTCAACACAACCTTGGGTCTGGTGGTTATTCAAATTTGGTGGCATGATTTGTAAGTATCGAAAACCTGATACTACATCCAAATAATATATAGAAAATTATTTTTGTTTTGTTCCGCCGCAAAATGTAAAATTAATGACGTTATGCAAATATGTAGGTTGACCAATTCAAAGAAGTGCCCACTAAAGAATACTTGAACCTTAGCTTCTAGCATGGCTTTGAAGCTGTTGTTGAACACCGAAAAATCTTGTCTAGAAATACATGGTCTTGTGGTGATCCATCTGGTGAACGAATATATAAAAACTATATAGTTTAATGAAAATTTATTAATTCTCATGTAATTTATTAGTTATAAAAAAATTAAAATAAACTATTTATTATGTTTTGAGCAGGAAAGTAATGATCTCGTTAATGTCGAGGATGTATAACAACCAATTGAAGATCATGCTTTGATTCCTGGTAATGAATTTATTAATATGCTATTGTTTTGTATTGATAATTGCAGATGATGAAAAATAATTGTAATTCTCCACAAAGAGCATGTAGATGCAGGTAACACTTAACAGGTTGAGCTTGGACAAAATAATGATGAACATGATGTGCCCATTCCAGGTAAAAAAACACCTTTGTAATGGTTTTTAAAATTAATTACTTGTAATTATAAAGACAAAAAAAATAATGAAACATGTTCACATTATTTAAGCAATTCCGAGCCCCTTGCCACAAGTTCAACCTGGTGAGCAATCTACTAGGGAGAGAGATCAACAAATTACATAAGATGTGCTTCTTGCTAATTATGTAAATAGAAGAAAGTAAAAAATAAGTGACTAAAGAAATTTTGAGTAATTCTTTTTATAACACAATGTAGTGCATGGTTTTTCCACTATTTAATGAATGAATGGTTAAATGAATGCTTTAATGAATGGTTTACTAAATGGTTTTATCAGCTACTGACTAAATGAATGGTTTAATGAATGTTTTTTTCAGCTATTGAATGAATAAATGGTTTAATGAATGGTTTAATGAAATCTTTTTTCAGCTATTGAATGAATTAATTTGCACTAAATTTAAATTTGAAAATACATGCATTGGGTTTGGGGAATTGAGAGTGATGTGAGGGAGGGGAGGGGCCATAAGAGCTTCCACCTTCACGTGGTTGGTCCTGTTTAGTAGAGAATATTAAATTATTTTCGAAACATAGATGAGCTCAATGAATGGTAAGGAGGTATACATTAAAACAATTATTTCTATAATTGTAGTGTTTAAATTTTACTATTTCTATTTGACTCATCCATTGGAACTTGTTATAGATAGTGTTGGGAAAAAATTTCATAGTTGAGAGGAAAAAATAGTGTTTTGATGTGATTGATGGCCTTACATACATAGTGTTGTGGTTCTCAATGTTTCCTTAGGTGATCCCTTATTACTAATTACTTTACTTCAATATTATTGTAATTTACATTGTTAAATTAAAAAAATTCATCAACATCAAAATGTTCATTAATACTGTTCTTTCTAATCATTGAGACAAACTACTGAAACTGTATTTATCTAGCTTCATTTTGTTATTTTAATAATCAGGCAAATATTTATTTGATGGGTCCTAACATGAAATTGTTGCAACAGGAAAATATTTGTAGTATATTGAATGATGTTTTAAAAGGTAAATAAAAAGAAGACAGTGTGAAGCTCCACAAATCAAGGTAATTTGTAACAAAAAATTATAAATAGTATCGACAACGTATTCCTGTTGTAAAGGAAAGTATCCTATGGCTAGAGTTTAAGAGGCCATCAACGTACTGGGGTTGAAAGAGAGATGCACAATGTTCAGCAAGCATATATAAGCAAGATCAGAGATGAGAAAAGTCCACCCCTGACTAACTGAAGGCTGGTCCAAGCTTTCTCTTCAATCCTCTTCTTGCTCCTCTTGCTCCAAGAGACCTGCAAAACAAATTATACCTTCCTCAAACCATTATGACCACATATAAAGAAATTATACTCAAATAAATCTGAAATAATAATCTAAATAACATCATCATATGATCATAAACATAGATTCAATCACACATTGAACAATGATTTGGGAAGAAGAAGGACATCACATCTTTATTAATATTGAAAACAAGTACAAGTATACCTTCTCTTCAAGTTTGGCACCTCATGAAACCTTGATCTAGTTCTACTACTTCTCTTCTCCAAAGAAATCAGCCTCCAAGCTCTACAACACAAGGGGAAGACCTCCACGGCAAAGGTGTGGGCAAAGAGAGCTCTGATTCCTCCAGCATAACAATGCAGAAATTCTAGTCCTCTCTCATGGGCCTCGCTACCTCTATTTATATGGGTGAAATAAGGTAGTTTCAAAGGTTGGAGAAGTTACAGAAGTTAAGGAAATTAATTTAAATCACTTAAATAATCTCCAATTAACTCGTGTTTTAATGTTTAAATGCTAAGAGGCACATTCGTGGGTTTGCCTTAAGAAAAAATCGCGAATGGACAAAAAACGCATTTTTAGGGTATTTCTGAGCATTTTCAGACTTTGGTGTCTTCTGGAAAGTTTTAGCTAACTAAAATACCTTTCCAACGGTGTAGAGATGAGGTCAAAAAGAGTTACATAACTCAAGATATGGGTCCTCCAAGATAGGTGTTTTTTCAGTGACTTTCAATGACTTTCATGAAGGGTCGTCATGGAAATGTCGACATGCGACGGGATCATGGGAAAGTGGTCACAGGAAGAGAAGTGTAATTTTGAGCTATAAAAGATGCCCCCTAATGTGTGAGGCTAGAGGGGAAGACGATAGCTGAAATACATTATAAAGGAAACAACTGAGTATGGAGAGAGCAAAGAATCCAAGATCGAAAGGCTCGAGTGAAGGTACCTGAAAGAGAGATAAATGTCAGAAAAAATGATCTCTAGTGCATACATGTCCATATACAAAACATCGCCATAAAGATAGGCGGATCCAACATATGTATAACTGATGAAACTATCATGGTCGCTCAATATGCAAAAAGGCACCATATCAAATCTAAAGGAGCCATGGCCACAAATGA